>SNQJ01S0120582.1:0-15575 GCA_010110895.2 Picea sitchensis | reverse complement strand
TCATTTTTGTTTTGGTAGTTTCTATGCATGATTACTATGTTGCTTTTGTTTGTTTTCTATTTTATATATTGGGTATTGGGGAATTGAGAGCGATGTGAGAGGGGGGGGGGAGGGGCCATATCAGATTTCACCTTCATGTGGTTGGTCTTGTTTATTAGAGAATAAATTATTCATGAAACCAAGAGAAGTTAATTCATTCATATTTATACTCAAAGATCACTCACATAACCACTCTATATACCATCACATCTCATCCTCATTTCATTTTAATTTCCTAATCGGTCAAATTTGAAAGAAAACAACTATTAAAAGACATTGTACTGGGGCTAGAGTACATGATGGGAAATAGTGACCTGTGAATGGGGCCAACGTTGAAATTTTTTCAAAATGTTTCTGTATGCACTGAAATTTGACATGGATACTCTGTTGAAATTTGACATGGATAGTTTGCTCCATGTCAAATTTCAAGATAGTTCCAACAACAATTCTATAGAAGAGAATTTCCATATCAAATTTCAAGATATTTTCGATAACGATTCTATAGAAGGGAATGATGAATGATGACAATGAGAGGTGCAACATGATGAATGTTGATGCAAATGTGGATGATCTCAAATATTATGTGGGGACATCATACATCTTTGAGTCTTGAAACCCTCCCATACCGTCAAGGCATGTGTCTAGTCTAACCATGCCAAATTTCGATGCATACAGGCACATATTGAAGAAATTTCAACGTTGGTCCCATTCACTGCTCACTATGCGGGGTCGGTGAATGACATTTCTGGTGGGTGAATTGGAATTTCCATGACATTTCAAGAGAGTTCCAACAAAGATTCTACAGATGGAAACAAGGAAATTTGACAATGAGACGCCCATTATGAACATTGTTGCAAAAATGGACAATCTCAAAGATTATGTGGCTGGGACATTAGACATCCTTGAGTCTTGAAACCATCCCATACCGTCAAGGCATGTGTCTAGTCTAACCATGTCAAATTTCGACGCATACATGCACAATTTGAAGAAATTTCAACGTTGGCCCCATTCACTTCTCACTATGCGTGGTCGGTGCAAGATGACATTTGTGATGGGTGTATTGGAAGTGCCATGCCATTTCAAGAGAGTTTCGAAAATTATTCTATAGATGACAATGAAGAATGGTGACAATGATACATCCATTATAATGAACGTTGATGAAAACATGGATGATCTCAAATATTATGCAAGGACATCAAATATCCTTAAGTATCAAAACCCTCCCATACCTTCAAGCCAACTATCTAGTCTAACCATGTCAAATTATGATGCATATGAGAACGGATTGAAAACATTTCAACGTTGGCCCCATTCACTGCTCACTGTGCGGGGTCGATGGAAGAAATTTGTGATGGGTGTATTTGAAGTTCCATGTCAAATTTCAATATAGTTTCGACAACAATTATATAGAAGGGAATGACAAAAATTGGCAATGAGACGTGCATGATGAACGTTGATGCAAATGCGGATGATCTCAAATATTATGTGGGGACATCATACATCCTTGAGTCTTGAGACCCTCCCATACTATCAAGTCATGTGTCTAGTCTAAACATGTCAAATTTTGACGCATACAAAAACATATTGAAGAAATTTCAAAGTTGGCCCCATTCACTGCTCACTATGTGGGGTCGATGCATGACATTTGTGGTGGGTGAATTGGAGGTTCCATGAAATTTCAAGAGAGTTCCAACAAATATTATACATATGGAAATGACAAATGATGAAAATGAGAAATCCATTATGACCGTTGATGAAAACATGGATGATCTCAAATATTATGAGGGGACATCAGAAATCCTTGAGTCTTGAAACCCTCCCATATCGTCAAGGCATATGTCTAGTCTAACCATGCCGAATTTCGATGCATACATGCACAGTTTGAAGAAATTTCAATGTTGGCCCAATTCACTGCTCACTGTGCAAGGTTGATGTAAGATGACATTGGTGATGGCTGTATTGGAATTCCCATAAAATTTATAGAGAGTTGCAACAAAGATGCTCCATGTCAAGTTTCAAGATAATTCCGAGAACGATTCTATAGAAGGGAATGACGAATGATGACAATGAGAGGTGCATGATGAACATTGATGCAAATGTGGATGATCTCAAAGATTATGTGGGGACATCATACATCCTTGAGTATTGAAACCCTCCCATACTGTCAAGGCATGTGTCTAGTCTAACCATGTCAAATTTTGATGCATGTAGACACACATTGAAGAAATTTCAATGTTGGCCCCATTCATTACTCACTATGCGGGGTCGGTGCATGACATTTGTGGTGGGTGAATTGAAGCTTTTGCGACATCAACTCGACTTGGTAATTCAATAATCAAACCCTCCTTAGGTATTATGCAGGGACATCAAACATCCTTAAGTATCAAAACCCTCCCATACCTTCAAGGCAACTATTTATTCTAACCATGTCAAATTTCGACGCATACGGGAACATGTTGAAAAAAATTCAACATTGGCCCCAGTCACTGCTCACTGTGTGGGTTCGGTGGAAACAAATTTGTGATGGGTGTATTGGAAGGTCCATGTAAAGTTTCAAGATATTTTCGACAACAATTCTATAGAAGGGAATGGTGAATGATGACAATGAGAGGTGCATGATGAGCATTGATGCAAATGTGGATGATCTCAAATATTATGTGGGGACATCATACATCCTTGAGTCTTGAAACCCTCCCATACCATCAAGGCATGTGTCTAGTCTAACCATGTCAAATTTCGATGCATACAGACACATATTGAAGAAGTTTCAACGTTGGCCCCATTCAATGCTCACTATGTGGGGTCAATGCATGACATTTGTGGTGGGTGAATTGAAGCTTCTGCGACATCAACTCGACTTGGTATTTCAATAATCAAACCATTATAATGATTTCCATATGGCTATGGTTAAGGCATCAAGACTCATCACCTATGAATATAGTCTCCTAATGGTGTATGTATCCCAAATGGTGGCTTATAAATATCCCCTCTGAAGGGTGTGTGTAGTTG
Source organism: Picea sitchensis (assembly GCA_010110895.2). Lineage (NCBI taxonomy): Eukaryota > Viridiplantae > Streptophyta > Pinopsida > Pinales > Pinaceae > Picea > Picea sitchensis. The sequence goes on along the minus strand of SNQJ01S0120582.1, from coordinate 12,527 downwards.
TTTAAGACCTCCTTTTGTCTCATGAGCCCAAGAATCTTCGTTTAGGTTAGATGTCCATTTTTTCTACCTTTGACCATGGTCAAGACCCCAAGATAAATCCATAGTATGAAAAACCTGCTATAGGTTCCCATATCCCACTCAAAGATCAAAGATCCCTTTTATAGGGTTTACATGGAACTTTAAAGACTTGTACATGGATTAGATCCTTAAAATATTTATACAATACTTGATTCCATTTATTTCCTCCCCTTACCATGGTTAAGACCTCAAGATGCATCCTTGCTACAAAAAAATATCCTAATGGCACCCGTATCCCAAATGGAGGCCAATATCCCTTTTAATGGGAATGTGTAGTGATTCAAGGACCCATTCATGGATCATGAGTCTTAAATGTTTTATTTAGGCCTTAATACCATTTATTTTATTCCATGATCATGGTCACAGTCTTAAGACCCATATCTTGTGTCTAAAACTTTCAATTGGTGCCTATATCTCATTTGGAGTACAAAGATTCCAGATGAGGGTTTGTGTGGTGGTTCAAGGTGTCATTAATGGATTATGAACCCTAAAATATTAATTTATATTCTATATCCCTTGTTTTCCTTCATCGACTATGGTAGAGGCCTTGAGATCCATGCATGGTATGCAAAATATCTCAATCATTACCATATCCAACCAAGAGGCCAATGATTCATGTTTGTGTGGTGGCTTGAGACCTAGTTTAAGGAAAAGGGCCCTATAAGATTATTTTTGGGCCAATGTCCCAAGACCCATATCTTGTTGCAAAACCTTTGAAATGGTACCCATATCCCACTTAAGGAAAAATGTACTTTATGGAGGGTTTTGTGGTGGTTTGAGGAATATTTCATGTCCAATAAGATATATAAGATTCATTTAGGGGACAAGGACCTTATTTTCCTTCCATAATGGCACCCATCTCCCATTTGTATGAAAAATATTCCTTTTAGAGGACCCATGTCATAGATCAAGGCCTTGATCATGTACCATTGGCCCAAGAATATTCATCTAGGGTCTAATTCCATATATTTATCCCCCAACCATGGTTAAGGCCTCGATACCGTTCCTCGATGCATAAAAAATTGTATACCTAGTATGAAAAACTTCTTATAAGTTCCCATATCCCAATTAATAGAGATCAAAGACCCCTTTTGGAGGGCCTATTTGGTGCTTTAGGAACAAATTAATGAAGCAGATCCTTACAATATTTATATAAGACTTCATGTGCTCTACCATTTACCATGGTCAAGACCCCAAGCCTCATACTTGGTGTACAAAACCTTCTAATGACGCTCATATTTGAAGCACATACCAAATATCCCCTCTAAATAGTTTGTGTTGCGATTCAAGGAATCATTCATGGATCATGAGTCTTAAAAGATTCATTTAGGTACTAATACCCTTTATTTTCTCCCATGACCATGGTTAAGGTATTGAGACCCATCCCTTATGCCTAAAACTTTCTAAGGATGCTAATACATCATTCATAGGATAAAGATTCTATCTAGAGGGTTTATGTGATGGTTTGAGGTGTCATTAATGAATTATGATCCTAGAAGATTAGCTTAGGTACTATGGCCCTTATTTTCCTAGAATATTAGATTAGGTACTATGGCCCTTATTTTCCTAGAATATTAGCTTAAGTACTATAGAACCTATTGGGTTGTACAAAGGGGTCAAATCAAGCATTATGGGAATATCAAACATTACGAAATTTGATATCATCAACCTAGTTGAAGAAAGTATGGTGTATGAAGACCTTGTGGGAAGACCTTGGGGAAGAAAAATGAAAGAAACAATATCTATAGAGAAGGATAGGATAAATCTCAAAGGAAATGGAAGAATAATTGTCATACTATATACCTCGACAAAGGTAAACCTTGGTCAAAATAGTGGGAAGAATAATATAGAATTAAGGAGTTGTATCATGCCCTAAATGAAAATGATGAGCATATTAAACCTAATTTCATAGGAGAGGTGCATTAAGGGTCCTTAATATCTATGGGTTATAATTTGAACATTGAGATCTATGAATAGTGGATGTAAATCTATGACTCTAGATATAGGGTATGTTGGAGTATTGAGTCTATCCCCAAGGATAATGTCAAATATTTCTTATCAATAAGGGAAATACCACTTGTTTTTTAGAATAATATTAGAGAATACACTCATATAATTGGACATTGTGGTGTGATGTTATGGCCACATATGTTCCCAAATACAATATTATAAGATATAACATATAAATGGTACAAGGTATATGAGGAAAAATGTGAGACATGGAAATGGAAAACATTTAAAGGAATTTTTATAAAAGACTTCTCCTTTTTCCATAGTAGGTGACCGGCTTAGTATTGATGTCTATTATTTATGATTTATTAGGATATAATCAATTTTTGGTATATGAATTAAGGGATTACCTTAAGACACCTAACACCTAACTATTATAACTCAATCACACCTAACCTTTATAAACCCTAATATAACCCATCACTTGTATAACCTTTATACCCTTATAATTCATAACCATTATCCTCTATAACTTAACCCATGTAACCCCTTACCTCCAACATGCATCAATGTTAATTCTTAACTCATATAACACACTCATAAGATTTCAAACAACCCATACAATGGACTCATGTGTTGGCTCGAGCACTAGTCATTAATCAAGGCTCTTGAGCTCAAGGATATTCAACAATATCTTTAGGCACAACTTGTTTTCCTTCCTCAACCATGGTCAAGATCCTATGATATATATAAATCAATGCACAAAACCTCCTAATGGAGTCCATATATTCCAACTCTGATGCTAAAAACCCCTTAGTTGATAGGGCTTGTGTTTGGTATTTTGCAGGTGTTGTTCATGGTGATTGATCCTAAGAAGTGATGTTTAGGGAATAAGGTCCAAGTTTGAGCTTGATAAGGTTTATTTAGGGCTTTAGGCCATTGTTTCCAACTTTCCATGTTTATGCCTCTACACCCATTTTCAATGTACAAAACCTAATCGTGATGCCTATATCCCTCTTAAAGGCCAAAGTTCTGTTATGTTGGTTTGATAACTTGTTCAAGGCTCTTGAGATTCAAAATCTTCAACAATATTATAAGGCACTTGTTTTCATTCTTTGATGATAACTAAGGTATTTTGACCCATCCATGGTCTTGTGTGGTGACCTAAGGACTTGTTCATGGTGCTTGAGCTAGATATGATATGTTTGGGGCTTGAGTTGTTGTTTCCCTCCCTTGAACATGGTTAAGGGATTGAGTCTTGTTTCCCTACCACAACCATGGTCAAGGCCCCAAGACCCATATGTAGTATGAAAAACATATAAATGGCACTCATTTCCAAATCTTAGTCAAAAGACATTGAAGTGAGAGATCATGTCATGGTTTCTAGGTGTTTTTCATGACACATGAGCTTGAGAAGGTTCAATTATGGCTTAAGTCCTTTACTCCCCCCTTAACCATTTTTAGGTGTTAAGACCCATTTCTAGAGAACAAAACCTACTCATGGCACTTGTATCCTACTTGGAGGCCTTCAAGGAGGCCTTACAAATGAGTGATGTGTTGGTTTGAGGACTTATTCAAGGCTCTCAAGCCTAAAAATATTCAACAATATCCTAAGGTACTTGTTTTTCTTCCTCAACCATGGTTAAGGCCTCTCTACCCATCCTTACTGAAAAAAACCTCTTAATGGTGTCCTTATCCAACTCTGATGCTAAGGATCCCCTAGAGAGGGTTTCTGTTGTGGTTTCTAGGTGTTGTTCTTACTCAATGTAGTTAAAACATTAGAAATACCAAAAGTCATGAGTACTACCCACCAATGTTTCTCACTAAATGATTTAATTAGTCAACACAAGAAAGCCAACAACCACCTTTTTCCTAGGAGGCCACCATGAGTTGGGGTAATCTATTTTGCAAATTTTCCTAGGACCTTGCATATTTTCCTAGGAGGTCACAAAGGCATAGATACACAAAGGGAATCCTTGAATTGTCGAATACCCTAAGGTGTTGCAACATTCCATATTTATATAGGCTTGGGGTAATAATTTTTATATATATACATAAATTAAATTAAAAACAAATAATAACAAAACATAGAAAAAATTACAAAAAAAATAAAATAAAATATTAATTAAATTAAAAACAAAATAATAATAAAAATTATTAAAAAAAAAACAAAAAAACAAAACAAAACACCAATATTAAAAAATGATAACACTATCCCCTCACCCATTCCATTGACGATCATCGAGAGAGCATCCAAACTCATAACAATATCCGTGCGCAGGAGTGGAGACTAAGATCCTATCAGACCAAGGGCATTGAGACAGAGGGCTTTGGGGGCATTGAGACAAAGGGCATTGAGACTGGGGGAATTGAGACACAAAGAGAACCCAAACCCCGTGAAGGAGTGGATACATTCATGATTGAGAGAGTAGCCAAACTCATAACACTATCCCTGTGTAGGAGTGGAGACCAAGATCCGATCAAAACGAGGGCATTGAGATGACTGAGGGCATTGAGACTGAGGGAATTGAGACACAGCAGGGGAACAGGGATGGTAGAGGGGCATTGAGGCTTGAGGTGAGACCACAGAGAGCACCCAAACCATCACAGAGTGGAGACTGAGATCAGAGACCAGGGCATTGGACATTATCTGAGGCCCGGGGCATGTCTGAGGTAGGGAGCGATGAATCTTGTCGAGGTCATCTGGCCGAGGGAAAATGCATTGAGACCATCGAGGGCCATTCCAAACCCAGACTGAGACTCTAATGTTATGTGCTTTCATATACTCTAACCTTTCTTGCAATGGAGATGTGATTGGACTGCTAATGTTTTCAACAAGACATTGAATGTAGACTAACTAGGAATTGTAGGAAATGAGAGAAAGACAACCTACAATTTTTGGGTTCCTAGGAAAATATTATCAAGTAAATTGTTTCCATTAAATGTTTCTACGTGCTCTTTCCCTATCGGTTTGTTGCTCTATTTTTGAAAAATCATGTTTTCTACTCTTTTGTGAGATTTTTTTGCTGTTGAGGTTTTTATTGTCATGTGATAGGATTAATGGGGTTTTAGGTTATGAGTGTTTTGTTTTGTTTTTTAAATTAAAATAGGGGGAAAAAACCATTTAGAAAAGAAATGATGGACAAATTTTGAAAAATTAGGGAAATAAAGGCGGTTTTAAAATGAGGTGAGAAACTATATTGCTTTTATGGCATCCTCAAAACATTTTTTGGGGCTAGTAACACATCCCCAACCCAACATAAATCATTTTTGGGATACATGAGTTAGTAGTATGCAAGATTAGTTTATCTTATTATAGGGATCCCTATACAAACAATTTAGATTCATGAGATCTATCAATTAAAATTTAAAATGATGTTTGGTTTCATAGAGTGATTATTTCATGAGTATGTTTAGCTTCTTGATTTTGGTGTAATATATTAGGAAACAATTGTCAGTTCATTAGTCTTTCCATTAGGCCACACCATACCTTATTCAAGCCTCCACATTGTGGGCGTGTGAAGCATTATATATCCTGACCCACTTAGCATGATCCCTATGGACCCACAGGGATAACAAGTCACAAGACTTACATGGCTACAATGGATGAGTCATATAGACACACAAGACATGAAGGTTAGTTTGATGAAAAATAAATAATGTTAAACATGTATCAAGACTTAGGAACATTATGTTTTATGTCATGTCTATGTCAATTTTTTTATGTGTACATCCATGTATGTATGTGCACCTTCAAGAGTCCTAAAAATACCCCATAGAGAAATACTCTTGTGTTATAGTGGAAAACAATAGGCTGGTGTTGGGGCCTAGTCTAGATCAAGTTACCAATTATCGACTCCCATGGGTAAAATAAAGAAATAAAATGTATTGTTTTTTTTTTTTTTTGTTTATTTAAGTTTTTGTGTCATGTAAATGATGACATTTTGTAAATAGGCTCCCATAAGTCTTGTGTGAAGATGGCGCAAGATCTCATCAAACATGTAAGAAATGAATCACAAGCCCCTTCCAAGTGGACGCATGTCTCTTCAAGGTGAAGGAGGCTTCAAAAGTGATGAATGTAACCCTAAAAATGGACAGCCTCCTCTAAATCATCTCTAATATGTCAAATGTGAATCCAACAAGGTGTAATCACCCTCAAATCATTCCAATGTCACCTCCAATTCAATGGATGGCTTACCAATTATCGACTCCCATGGGTAAAATAAAGAAATAAAATGTATTGTTTTTTGTTATTGGATTTTTGTGTCATGTATTTTTGTAAATAGGCTCCATAAGTCTTGTGTGAAGGTGTACCAATCCTCATCAAAAATGTAAAAAAGGACTCACAAGCCCCTTCCAAGTGGACGCATGTCTCTTCAAGGTGAAGGAGGCTTCAAAAGTGATGAATGTAACCCTAAAAATGGACAGCCTCCTCTAAATCATCTCTAATATGTCAAATGTGAATCCAACAAGGTGTAATCACCCTCCTTAAATCATGCCAATGTCACCTCCAATTCAATGGATGGCTGAAGAAATCCACACATGCCAAATGAAACCTTCATCCAAACTCCAAGGTGGAAATCTCATCAATTGATGTGACAAATGCCTCAAAATGAGTTAATAAGGTGAGCTTTCATAAATTTGGAATGTGGCAAGGCATGAGAAGCTTTGGTTAATAAAGAATAGCCAAAAACAATTTTTACCAATGCTTTGGGAATCATGAATTACCTCGATAAATATGAAGATGCCCAAAAATATGAATGAAACTAATGCCATTCCCAAACTCAACAAGACACCATGAAACATCAAGTATTGCATCATCGATAAAAAAATATGCCATGAAATCCTCTACCTCAACAAGATAAGTGGAACAAAATAGGTTTCTCAATTGTCTACAACTGATAAAAAATCCAAAGGCTAGTGAATAAATTCACTAGGGTTGTTACCCTATACCAAAATGAGGGGTAATAGACCATATAATTCTACATGTAGCACAAAAACAAACATATTTTTATGCTTCATAATGTTGTCAAAAGTGCACCATATTTTGGACTCATCATCACCCCCCCCAACCAAAGGTATTTTTTGCCCTAAATTTTCACACAAACTCTCTAGGAGTATACAAGGTCTGGTTTTTATACTGTTCACATAATTAGATTAAATTTTTTAGGCATTGTCATGTTGTATAATTTGTTTTTGTGTCTAGGAATTTTATGGGAATCCCTTTTTCCTATCTTTTACAATTTTTAGTGGTTTTTCTTTAGGAATAACTCATTGAAATAGAACTTAGGATTATTATATTCCTATGATACAATGCATTTTCCCCTATTATTTCCCTTTGATTTTACCAAAGGTTCCACCCCATACCAACAAGCAACTTAACCTCTCTAAGCCACTTTTTTGTTCTCATTGAATGCTAGTGCTCCCCCTTGTATAATTTTCCCTAGTTTAGCACAGTTCACATGTTGACACCCATGCCACTTTGTACCATAGGTATGCGAGTCCACATAGTATATTCTTGTATGAATGAGCCTCGTGCCTCTCTCTTCTTAATTTTTTACCATTACCTAATGGAGTCTTGAGCTGTTTCACTTAGTTTATTGTATTACTTTAGAATCATGTTGATGAACCATTGTTTCACCCCATTCTTGTTTTAAATCTTCACCTCCTATGATGCTACCATCATTATTCATTCCACTTAAGGAGACACATCATGGGCACATCATTGGTCACTTCCTGGCCTTTGTTATGATGTTCCTTAAAACCATTTTTTTTCATATGGCACTCACCTCCTCATTGTAACATAAATAACAAAAACACTATTTTAATATTTATAAAAATAGAAAATTAATAATAAAAAATGAAAAACACATCATTCCCAAAACATAAAAAATACAAAAAAGAGGAAACACAATGATTTTTTTGTATTATTGGATATGTCATCACTTCTAGTTTGGGTAGCTATCATTTTCACCCTTATCCAAAGAATCAATATTGTGTCACCTTATCCTACAATTTTATAAGTTTTATTAGGTCTTGAGTCTTGTCACTAGTTCAACCCTACAGTTTTGATATTAAGAGGGAATTTGAGGAAACATGGCTTAATCATCTAGACCAAGGTGCAACAACATGTTTTTGAAGAGGTGAAGATGTTGAATCTATGCACTACACCTATGCTTACACTACTATATGTTTCTCATCCTTTTGATATAGAATATGATGCATATGACTATGGGATAGGTATTTTTCTGACACATCCCTAGTAGGTCTAACAGGAGGAGATCAACTAGAGGTGAGAAGATCAGAAGAAAATTCCATAGACACATGGAATTTTTTCTTACGAAAGGGGGATCATGTTCTTATGATCATGAGAGCATAGATGGCATCGATGTTCCCTTGAGGTACAAACATATAGTGAAACGAGGGACACCCAAGGATCTTCCTGAAATAAACACTGATTTTTGTGTAAACGAAAGGATATACCTGATTGCTCCATTGTCATTACATGGTTTGGGGATATTTTCCATGGATGGCATAAAGGTCTGTTATGACAGATTAAATGAATTGATGGAGTACGTCGGACCCTATTATATCTACAAATATTGGATACGAATAGTCCAATATACAAAAAGTATGCAAAGATATGGCTTGGCTACAAATTATATACAACTAAAAGACAATGATCAAAATAAAGGAGCAACTATCTATATTGATGGAATGCCAAAAGAAATAGGGAAAATTGTAGGGTTTATAAACAATACTTGACCCGGAACCACAAATAAGCACCCAATTGCATATTTGAGGGGCGTGAAGGAAACCATGTATTCATATGTGTAATAAAATCAATAGCCGCAGGGTAAGAGTTATTGATTGATTACAATTTGAATCGAATAGATACATATGTTTCTATTATGGGGGTGGTACGTATACTAATTTACCCAACCTGTAAGAAATGACTCTTATATTTTATGATTTTCATTATGTTCTTTACGGTGTTAATCCATTTGGAGATCTTCGATCTATTTACTTAGTGTGTCCTATTTTTTTTTATCAACAATAACATTCCTCCTTGGATGTCAATAAAGAGGGAGGATTTCTCATACATTTGAATTTATTTCTCATGATAATGATCACGGTTCTAATTTTACTGTAATGTGGCAGGATGGTCGTGGTAAATCAAAAGCGGCCTCAGAACATGATGCTGATGATGATTCACTCAATGAAAGGGATTTGTATGAATCCCCTGACCCTATGGTTTTAATTAGAAAAAAGATCAATAAATCAAACAAGGAACTAGCTCACTTGTTAGATATTCTAGATCAAACTCCTTAGGTAGAAGAAATGATCAAATAAGTTATGACAAGGCTTAAGACATATAAGTTAATAACCATAATTTCAAGTGGTTTTATTTTTATGTCATAAGATGATCAATTATGAAAGTTGATTTTTAACTTTTACATTATCTAAACGAAAAATGTTTTCTTTCTTATATAGAGATTTTTGGATCCCGTTGACACCGACATGCATGGTGTCGATAGTAGTGGCATTGCACAGATGCCATAGGGTCCTCACACAAGCCCTCATATAACTTCTAGGCAATATCTATTCAGATCTCCACCTTCCACACCATTAGGTGGGAGCCACGACACACACACACCAAGGAAGCGACCACACAGGTAGGCTCTAGAGGTGGTGACAGAGATGAGGCTGATGATTTAACAAACTGTATGGTTTATTTTCCTAAATCAAGATGTGTGACCAGTACAAGGACCCTTAAGGAAACCTTTATGGTCAACGAGGAAGGGCTTCCATTAAACCAAGTTAAATTCCCAGGTAATTTTAAAAATTTTAATTGTTTCATGTTCTCTATGCAGACAAATATAAATCATCTAAATTATTATTTTTAAATTAATAATCATATAATCATTTTGCATGTAGGGAATAACAATTTTTATAGGTCCTGGGAGAATAAGGCATTGCTAATTTTTGTTCAAACCATATGGGAGAGGTGGAATTCCTAGAATTCCAATGTCAAAAAAGAATTGATGGATTATCTCAAAAACCTTTTTGGTGTAGACACATTTAATAAGACCTTGGCCACCACCACAACTGGACAATATTTAAAATATATGTGAGAAACATATAGGAAGCACTTGAAACAAAATGATAGGTACGATCATCCTCTGATGATTCCAGAGAGGGAGTGGAAGGCCCTCATTGAGGACGCAAAAGAGAATAAATTGACAGATGGAGGAAAAACACCCTCTGGTCCCAGAAGGTAAATTACAATTTCAATTGAATACCTTAAATTGTTTTTAGATGTAAATAAAATTGTGGTATATATTAACATACTTGAAAATTTTGATGATAGGTTGAATGACATGTCAAAGGAAACAAAATCAAGGCTTGCCAAATGTGGCCAACACAGGCTAGGCCAGAGTGGCTACTTGAAGTTGCAGTCACAAATTGTAAGTACCTAAATATCTTATTTGTATCACCTTAATTTTTTTAGGTAATTGTAGTGAATAACATTAAAAATACATACTCTTATGCAATGCAGGGTGACGTGTTTGGTACTGAAACCATGGAGGAAGACCTCCAGCTTGGTTACAAGTACAGCTATAAAGTGGTAGTTGAACACAAAAAACGCTTGGGGAAGATACCAAGAACCACTTTGTAGGATAAGGTAAATAAAATTCAATCGACATTAACCTTTATTATTAATATAATACAATCATGTTGGATATTATTAATATTTACAACTTTGTTTTAATCAAGGGAGCAACACTATCAACGAATGCACTAGTATTGGAGAGTAGTGCGTTGATAGTAGTTTGCAACTAGAAGATGGTTCTCCCATGCAGTCCCAATTTTCCATGGGGGTGAAGCCCCACGATGGTGCTACGACTGAGCTGGCACATGACGGTAATATGGATGTATTCTAATCATATACTTAATAATTTTGTAGTTATATATTTTGTTCTTCTATTTTTTTTTACACATTTATGATTGTCCTTATAAAGTTTGTCGTATCAATGACAGATAATGTTTTACTTGAGGCTGATATAGTTGAATAGGAGCATGTGGGGGAAACCATTCCAATTGTGCCGACCAGTGCACTAGGTAAATAATGACATTGCAGGTGTTTTTTTAATATTATTGAACTAGTTCAATGATATTTAAAAACTGGCCATTTAAATTTGTATTTTTTTCTTTTGTAGGTGATGCCTCATCACAACCGCCTCCATTACAAAGTGATTAGCCCACAACTAGGCATTCTCTACGTGAGAGGACACAATCACGATCAGATTTTGAAGAGCACCCAGAGAACGAAGACATAGATATTGATGAAATGATTAGGAACTATAGAGATAAGAATAAGAGGCCGACTATAAGTACTAAATGATGATGTGCATGAATATTTTAATAACTATTTAATATAAAATCTATTTTCACCATATTCCGCTCACTCCAAATGGATCAAGGAAACATTTTATTTCAATGTAAACCGTTGTGAATATTGGTATGTATATATGTTTGTTTTTGCTGTAAATATTTCAATAGATTTATATGCTGGGTATTGGGGAATTGAGAGTGATGTGAGGGGGGGGAGGGGCCATAAGATATTCTACCTTCACGTGGTTTCCCCTGTTCAGTAGAGAATAATTTATTGGAGCCGTTTAATCTTGGATAAAACCTCCCTCGATCCAACGGAGCAACAACAAAGTCAATGTTGACTTCGTTGTTGCTACTTCAAATCAAGGGAGGCAGTTTGATCAAATATTAGATGCGTGGCTCCAATAAATTATTTTCAAAATGAAGAGGATATCATTTAGGTATGTTCTGAAACTCTCGTAAAAATGCATCTTAGAGTAAATAATGCGCTACAAATATGACTTGTATTGATTTTTTAGATATTTATGGAGGTTGAATGATTTTGGAAGGTACTTTAAGATCTTTCTTCGTCGATTGAGAGAATATCAATACTAACAGAGGGTCATACAGCTGAAGAGAAAAATGCAGGGTCAACCATTCCAACTGTAATGTTGACCAGTTCATCATATCAGGTGTGATTTCTCCTTTCAACATGGTTTATATAACCATCAATTCTAGTTATGTTTAATGTTTTATGAATTCTTATGTTCGATTGCTAAATTGAAAAATCACCATTTAGGTATGTATAATCTTTTGATTATGTCCTCTAGATATTATGGATATGTCAATGTAGGTTTATGGTTAACCAATGGATAAATTATAACATGAATGTATGGTTCACCATATCCATAAGAAAATGATGGTTCCTTTTCCATCCCCATGCATACATTTGGGTCAAATTTTGATGGCGCATTCAACGCAATTGACACTTTATATTTTCGGGAGAATGACAAATGATGGACCCCCTAAAATTTCGTTTCACATGATGTTTCTTTTTTGAAGCCATAGATATCGTCTCTATTGCAATGTTTCATGCAGACACGTGTCATCTCAGATTTGACTGT
>SNQJ01S0120580.1:12271-32771 GCA_010110895.2 Picea sitchensis | reverse complement strand
CTCGAGAAATATGTTTAATTACAAAAGTAAAATTCTGCATGTATTCAACCCATTTCTCATGCTTCTGGTTCAATTTATCCTGCTGAGTTACAAATTGTAAGGCATGATTATCACTATACAAAACGAACTCTTTAGGAATCAAGTAGTGCCTCCACTTCTTCAGTGCTTGTATGAACGCATAAAACTCTTTGTCATACGTGGAGTACTTCACTTTCGCTTAATTCAGTTTCTCACTGAAGTATGTGATTGACCTGTCATCTTGGCTCAAGATTGCTCCAATTGCAAATCCACTAGCGTCACATTTGACCTGAAACGTCTTGTTGAAATCTGGCAACACCAAAATTGGTTGTTCAATAATTTTCTTTTTCAACAAATTGAAGCTTTTCTCTGCTTCTTCTATCCAGTGAAAAGATTTATGTCTTTTCTTCACTGTGTCCATTATCAGTGCACTAATTCCACTCAAAATTTCTGATAAATGTTCTGTAGAAACTAGCCAATCCATGAAAACTTCTAACTTCAAATATACTCTTTGGTGATGGCCAATTCTTAATCACCTCCACTTTATCTGGATCCATTTTCAACTTATCTGCTGAAATAACAAATCCCAAATAAATGAGCTATGTCTTCATGAATGATGATTTCTTCAAATTTATCAGCAACTTCTCTTGCTGCAATATTCTCATCACTTTATCCAAATGCTTCAAGTGCTCTATTTCTATCCTACTGAAAATCAGTATATCGTCAAGATATACAATGCCGAATTTCCCAATGAAATCCTTCAAGACTTCATTCATCAACCTCATTAAAGTACTAGGCATATTTTTTAAGCCAAATGGCATAACAAGCCATTCATACAGCCCTTCATTTGTCTTGAATGTTGTCTTCCATTCATCACCTTCTCTCATACGAATCTGATGATATCCACTTTTCAAATCAATCTTCGAAAAAAAAAATTCTCCACTCAAACAATCCATCAAATCATCCATCCTTGGTAATGGAAATCTATACCTAATAGTAATCTTGTTAATTTCCCTTGAGTCTGTACACATTCTCTAGCCTCCATCTTTCTTTGGACTAAGCATCATTGGAACAACACATGGACTCAAGCTTTCCCTAACCAATCCTTTGTCCATTAAGTCCTGGACTTGTCTTTTGACCTCCTCATTCTCTTGCGGCATCAATCTGTACGTGGCTTTGTTTGGTAAACTAGCTCCAGGTATAATATTGATGTGATGACTTATAATCCTGATAGGTGGCAACGAACGAGCTAGTTCGTCCACTACTATATCAGCAAATTCTTCCAGTAGCTGTTGGATTTCCTCTGTTAAATCATCCACTCTTGTACTGGTTAAAACAATTCTAGGCTTTTTGACCACAATGAATTGTGTTTCTTCCTTCTTCTTAACCTCCTTAAGAAGTTCCTTCCCACTCATGAGAAGTACAATGTTGCTTACCTCTGTTGTGACTTATTTATCCTTAATCGGCATCAACATGTGAGTTCTCCCATTCTTCTCTAGGGTGTATGTTTTCTTTCTCCCATCATGAATCACATTCCTATCATATTTCCACAGTCTACCCATCAATAGATGACAAACATCCATGGGAATGACATCACATAGTATTTCATCCTTATATCCTCCTATTTTAAATTCAACTAAACATTGTCTAGTGACATTTACTTGATGTCCTTTTTGTAGCCATGAAACTCTATATGGGCTTGGATGTTCAATAGTCTCCAGCTCCAGCTTTTCTACCATCTCTGTAGAAACGAGATTTTCTGTGCTACCACTATCCACGATGACCTTGCATACTCTGTCTTTGTTCTTGCAAGCAGTCCGAAAAAGTTTGTTCCTTTGCACTGGATTCTCCGCCTCCTTTTTTGGCGTTAAGAGAACATTTCTCATCATCAGTGATCTTCCACCTTCAGCATCCTCTGCCTCAACATTCCGCCTTTGTGCTTAGGCAATGTGAGTTTCACCTCCTTCTTTCTTCTTATCTGGACATTCATAAGACTTATGCCCATTTTTTCCGCATGTGAAACATTTTACTACTCCACCTGTATCTCTTCCTCTTCCTCTAGCACGAGGAAAAGTGTCGTTATCAACATACTGTCCTCTCTGTGAGCTTCCACCTCTCTTAGTATGAGGTAGAGGTTTCTTCCATTCCTCTTTAGGTTTCTGATTCCTATCTTGGAGAACTGGTTTTCCTCTGGCTTGACTCCTGCCTCGGCCTCTTTGACCTTGTTTTTGGCTCAACTTCTCTTCAGCCTTCAGAGCCATATGATAAGCATCTTCCACCATTCAAATGGTCATGATGCTCATCTCATCTTGAATGTCATATCACAGACCATTCATGTACCTGGAAACCTTTTCATCATTGCTTTCCCGATGACTTGATCTGATGTTTATCCTGTAGAATTCTTCAGTATACTCTTTTACTGACATCAGCTTCTGTCTCAAATTCTGCATCCTCCGAAACAGAGTGATTTGATAATCCTTGGGTATGAACTTTGCTTTCATCTTCGCAATCATTCTATCCCAACTCTTGATTTTCTGCTTGCCTTTACAGCGTCTGTTAGCTTGTACTCCATCCCACCACAATGTTGCATGTCCTTTAAGTCTTGTGATAGTATGTTTAACCTTCTTGTCTTCCTCGACATCTTCATAGTCAAAATACTTATCCAGAGCTCTAATCCAGTCTAGAAGCTCTTCAACATCTAGGTTTCCTTCATATACTGGAATGTCCATTTTTTCTCTAGCACCTATCCTTGCAACAACCCTGAATAGGTGTTCTTCTGTTGCATCTTCGGCTGCAACTTCTTCTCTTCCATGTCCAGCTTCATCTTCACTTTTAGACTCACTAATATCTCCAGCATTGACTGTGTGCCTCTGTGTTGTCTCCATGGCATCCATCTTGGCACGTAGTTCACCCATCTCTCTTGCCCCTGGTGGCTTAGGTAACTGCGTACCCCTTCTTGTTGGCATTTCCCTTTCCTCTGGTGAATCGAGTGTTTGTCTATCTCTTCTTCTTGGTGGAATGGTTGTAAAATTCCTCTTTTCCCTACTATAGAAAGCAAAGAAATCTTTATGAGCTCTGATCCCAAACTTATGTGTATCAGAGTACTCCTTTTCCCTAGCTTACTCTGCCTGAGATATACAGAAAAAATCAAGCTCTGATACCAAACTTATGTGTATCAGAGTACTCCTTTTCCCTTACCAAACTTATGTGTATCAGAGTACTCCTTTTCCCTAGCTTACTCTGCCTGATATATACAAACAAAATCAAGCTCTGATACCAAACTTATGTGTATCAGAGTACTCCTTTTCCCTAGCTTACTCTACCTGAGATATAGAGACAAAATCAAGCTCTGATACCAAACATGACGCAGACCCCTTCCTAGACCCGCAAGTTGGGATCCACACAGGATCTTTTCCTTTCGGCCCGAGAGCTCGACTGGCTCTTCTATTTCTTTTTCGGGAAATCAACCCACAACAAACCTTGAGGAAATTTCCTCTTTTATTTCGGGATATCGGACCTCGCGATTTCGCGAATCCCTTGGTCGAGTGCCTTACCTCTTTCAATCTCCGAAACCCTATATACTTAACCACTTGGTCTTCTTGATATCTATTTTGGATTTTCTCCCTTTCACGATTTCGGGGGTTACGATGACAAGCAACTCTACTCCTCGACTCCCAAAGTCCCGAAATGCCGAAATGGTACTTCTCCTCATTGTTTTCTGTAAACCTCGACAAGAATCCTTCTATCCTTCCATGTGTCACCTCCCCTTTGTTTCAGGTTTTCTCCTCCGCCGTGTCTTGATATTTTGTCCTTAGGAATTCTGAAACCCCGAACTCCGAAGTTCCGAAAAACTGGCTTTCCCACATGAAAACCTCCTTTTTGTGTTTCGGGGATTTGATCAGCCAAGGATTTTGGCTTACACTTCAGACTTTCAAACCCCGAAATGTCGAAATGGTTGAAGACCTGAATAGATCGAAATCAATCGACCCCTTATTTTCCTTGCATCTCTCGCAGATCCTATGACTCTCATTATTTTAGGAATTCTCCTCGGAGAACCTCGACCATTCAAACTCCTTCTTCAAAAATCTCTACTCTGAGTCACCTCAGTGGTCCTCTTATATTTTCTTGGCCTCTGCATGATGATTACAACCCCTCTTCTTCTCTTCAACACCTTGAAGGCACTAACTCTCCTGAGCTTTCCTTCACCAACTCGAACCTCCTATGAGATTTCTGCACGCACTCCTTGTGGCACTCTTCAAATACGTCTAGGTATTTGAATCCTTTTGACTCTGTGCAGCTCCTTGCAACAATAGTCTTCAACCTTCTCCTAGGTTGGTGAGTTCTGAACTTCCAACCAGCTTGCTCACACCTTGCATGGCTTCTGTGCCTGACTTTCACTTCTGCGGGAAATAAGAACAATGGTATCCCTCCTGAGCTTTCAGAGATGAACTCTGAACCCGTCAACGCACTCCTTGCGGATGCTTCACTGCACTCCTTGCAGAAACTCTTGCTCGGATAGAGAAACAATTGAAACTCATTCCCTTACTCTCTCAGACTTCAAATACTTAACATGAAATCATACATACATAGCATAAAAACAAATGTACAAAAACAACCATAAGCATAACATTCAACATGTATACACAGAAAGTACTTGAACACCATGAGTCTGAATCAAAGCTTCATATATTAATCTTAGAACTTCTGTACATGGGTTCTTCTACACAGCTCTCTACTTCTTCTCCTCTATGCTCTATGCTCAATTGATAATGTTACAAATGATACAAGATGAGGGTGTCTATAGTCGTTTTCCCTCCAGCTCCTAAAACTGTCTAATCTAGAATTTTAAATCTACCTACTTACATTAACTGCCTATAAATGCCTCTACACCTTATAGATGAGAGCGGATCGCTCAAGATCTGTTTACAATATGGAAGTACGCACTCTCTTAACTATTACATTAATGTCCGTGCATCCAATCTTTCAAAACAATTCAAACATTTTCAACATGTGCCAAAAATGAAATGGCATTTTTCCCACACTCACTTGCTACTGGCGATGCTCCTGCATCATCAAACCCTGTGAGCCATGAGAAAAAGTCAAGGCATATAGCAAAAGTTAGGTTGAATATAAAATTCCTATGATCTAGAAACAAACAATATTCCTAATATTTCAAATGATGTAAATGTATTGATCTAGTGTGTTGGCACGTGTAACATTATCCACCATGAAGAGAATTTTGGATTTCCTTGTAAAGAGTCGAGTTGTAACTAAAGTCTCAAGTCTAGTTCTATTTTAGAACTAAAAAATGTGAGGGTGTCTATATTTGTTTTTTCCCTCTTTTCTTCTAAAACTGCCTAATCTAGAATTTTAAATCTACCTACTTACATTAACCGCCTATAAATGCCTCTCTACACCTTATAGATGAGAGCTGATCGCTCAAGATCTGCTTACACATGGAAGTATGCACTTTCTTAACTATTACATTAAATTTTGTGCATCCAAACTTTCAAACAATTCAAACATTTTCAACATGTGCCAAAATAAATGGCATTTTCCCACACTCAATTTGTTAACATGATGCCCCTCGCATCATCAAACCGCGGAGCCATGAGAAAAAGTCAAGGTATATAGTGCAAAAGTGAAGCCGAATATAAAATTCCTATGATCTAGAACAAAACAATATTCCTAATATTTCAAATGATGTAAACGTATTGATCTAGTGTGGCTAATAATGCAAAATATTATCCACCATGAAGAGAATTTGGAATTTCTCAGAAGAGTCGAGTTGTAACTAAAAGTCTCAAGTCTAGTTCTATTTTAGAACTAAATCAGAATTGGGATTTGTAACTCAAGTCTTAAGTCTAGTTTTATTTTAACTAAAGTGTAATGCTTAGTCGTAACTAAAGTCTTAAGTATAAGCTATATATTTTAGAACTACAAGTAATACCGTTGCAACAGCTGCATTTCGTAGCCTGAATTTGCCTCTGCCTACACCAAAAATTTGTTGTAAAACTAAAGTCTCAAGTTCTAGTCTTTCGCCTTTAAACAAAAGCGTAATGAGCTGCAACCAGGACCCAAGTCTAGTTATATTGAACGAAATGCAAATGGAGCTGCAACCCAGTCCGCGCCAGCCTACTTTGAACCGGGCATACCTGGGCCCTAAAGTCTAGTTCGTCGGAACCAGAAGAAGACAACTCAAGTTTCTAGCCTTTCAACCTATATAAGCAGAGGTCGAATCTTCTTTCAAACACGCTTTTAGACATGTGGTTAAGGAGAAGCAATATAGGAGCATATCATTGATAAAGAGGAAGCATACCAAAGCATCATGTCAATGTTGTATATAACAACAATAGAGGCAACATATCGTAGGTGTACGTGCCAGCGTCTCTTATGTATTTGTCAGGTCAGAGTCATCTGGAAAGCTCTTTAAGAGCGGTGACATTCATTGTGGATATTTGTACATGATCTTACATTGGTTAATGCAATAAAGGAATATCGCTTATCGGAGTTTCTTTTTCCTATACGTGGTTTCCCCAGTATATATGTGTTGCTGATGTGTGCTTACGCATTCACATAGTTATTTATATTCACTCAGTGATTTGGTACGGCTTAAAGCGTATTGTTGGAATCAAAGTATTGAAGAAAAAATAAAAGAATTAAAAAAAAAAAAAAAAAAAAAAAAAAAAAAATTAACATGGTATCAAAGTTTTAAAAGGTGTTAAACATGCTAAGGCAACAAAAAGTACACATAGATCCAAGCTAGCTTGAATAAGTTTCCAATGTGAGGTCCATGGCATCCTCCATTTTAGTCGGGCCAAGAATAGGCTCCAAAGGAGTTTTCAACTTCAATGTGTGGAAGCTCCTGATAACAAATACCTGCGAGCATGATCTTGAGAAGTATGTGACCACAACGGGTGGAGGAACCCATGAATGATGTAGGAAGATTGACCTTAAGGAAGAGTCACAGTGCAATAGTGAGTCATTCACTCACCAAAGATAGTAAATGCCTCAAGAATGACTTTCTTTAATGACCCCAAGGACTCCAGATGTGGATACCTTGGTGAATCAGTATGAGAAACATGCTCCAAGTCAGAAAGGACACTTAAGCACAAGATTAGGCATTTGAAGATGGGGAAAGGTGAATTATTGGCATCTTTATGTTCCAGACAGCTCCATCGATCATCTTGGTCGCAGGATAAAGGATCTGGATGCGATTTAGTGTAGGGCCATTTTGAATTTTATTCTTCTTCATGGAGAGAAATTTATCCAAAGTGTGGGTGGAGAGAGATTCACCATCGCTTGAGATAAGCTGTTATGGTACGATTGCCTCAAAGGGAGGTGATCTCACACGTACTACTAGAAGTTTTGTTAACGAAAGAAGAGCACTCAGCCTTTAGCATCAAGATTCATGGAAAGAAGAGTTGAACTTTCCATAAAGTCTCTCAAAGGAAGCCAAACACCAAAGGTAACATTCAAAGGCAAGAATATTGACACATTTAAGATTAAATGATTTAGTTGTAATAAGTTGGGTCACTTTGCTAAATATTGTTGGTTTAGAAATAAATATCCAAGGAAAGGGGAACATCATGCCTCAATTGTTGAGGATGATGAATCCAAAAGAAATCAATAAAGTCCTTCTAATGAGAAGAAAAATAGAAAATAATATTATCGGTTTCTTCCTTATCCAGCCTTCAATTTTCACGGCCTAAAAACTTTAATAGCGCATAATGGTGCATCAAAGAACATGACAGAAAATAAGGGAGATCCTCCGATTTTAGACAAAATCTTTGCGAAGGTTGAGCTTGGGATGACAAATGTTACAAGATAGAGGGAGTAGGATCTATCTCTTTCATATTGGAATCTGAGGCTAGAATTCATGTTGATGAAGCATTATATGTACCAAGGCTCTAGAAGAATCTATTATCAGTTGCAAACTTTGAGGACAAGGGATATTGGTTGATATTCAAGGAAACGAAGGCACTACTATGGGCTAAAATTAGCCACTTAAGTACAACATAACCCATTGAACTTGTTATAACCCCATAATTTATAGAATCAATTGTTGATCGTTCGAAATGTTATTTCTTTAAATGTTCTTGTTTTTCAAATGATTGTCCATTATGCAAACAATCTTGAGAAAGAAAATAAAGAAAGAAAGAAAAACAAAAAGAAAGGAAAGAGGTTAAGAAGAAGCAAATGAATAAAAGAGGGCATAAAAGAACTAATAGGGCCCCATGCAATAACAATGATTTGGTCCATACCATTCAAACATGGCCAAGTCCTTAAATTCATGTTGATAGGAGTAGTGAATAAGCTTGGCTAAACCGCTTAATCTTAGCCAAGGGATCAGTTTGTTAGTAAATAAATCTAACCAACCACTAATCTTGGTCGATAACCCTGTGATAGAGTAATTCTTAGTCCAAATCTTCTTTAATCTTAATTTAATTAGTCATAGGTAATTAGGTTTTCAAAACATAGGATAGTTTGCTCCTCATTCCCAATAAAACCAGATCATGATCAATGTTGAACCAGCACCGAGGTTTAGTAATTTGATGTCTAAATACCTTTTGGTGATAGGAACATGTAAAGCTCGTGAGCACCCCACAATATGTACCATCCCTTAAGTTTTCGGAGCACATATGCCTTCGCACTCATAGTTGCTAATAACACACATGAATGGTTCCAGAGGTAAGTTCGGGGATCTACTCTGGCCGACAGCCGACCTCCACCCTTCTCTACTCTTTAATCTGGGTCCGGAATTAAAACAACGGAAGGTGCATATACCGACTTAGATGTGTGCACTAAATCCACTTCCGCTAGTATTTGATTATGGACACCCCCAAACCGCTCGCCTTTAACTAATCTCGAATGCTCGTTTAACTATCACCTACGATATACTGGGTTGAAAAGAAAGTGCACGATCAACAAATCTTAGAGTTTTACTTGACCCCCTCGAATCGATCCGCTTTTTAAATGGGGAATAAAATGATTTGTTCTCGTAGGCTCCCATCTATGTGGAAGGAATCTATTGGGTTAGACTCCCACCACCTCCTGCCAGTCTAACATACCTTGTCACCCCATGATGTCATTATCCATGTTTTCCCCCAGAGGTCACTTCTCATTTCTCTGTCATTCCATTCCCCTTGTCCACCCTTTACAATTCCTCTCACCATGGTTACTCCCCAATCGACTCTCCACATCGCCTAACCGTATTCTTCACCATTATCACCTGCCATCTCATGCTATAAATGACTCATTGGCCATTTATGATCGGGCTAATCGAGTTTCATTAACCCGCTGACCTCATCTCACGCCTAATCCGTATCCGGTTGTTCAAAACCACCTTTCACCTTTCATTCCTACATTTACCCTATCACCGCATTCGATAATTTTTCCTGGCTCTTTTTGTTACGCCTAACCATCCAAAGCTAAATATCATCCCCACTAATGACCGCTTGACTTGTGTATTTTATAAATATGGCTTCTGCCAAAATCAAAGAGAACAAAAGTTGTGGAAAATCCTTTTCTCCCACCACATGTCGACCTCGACAAGATCCCCCTGGGCCTAAAAAGACTATTTAATTGTAGACACCAGATGCGAATTTGACTTCATGGACTCGGCAGCCATGGCTCAAAGAGGGTTTCTTAGATCAGAGCAATGAAACTAGGTTCTGGGAGTCCAACCTTCCTCTAATATTTTCCCCCAGGTCCACCACTTCCCTGAATTCGCATTCAAATGCCAATCCCATTACATCCACGACCAGAAAGCCATTATGTCTTGTCTGTGAGAAATTCTTTTCCCATCACACCAAAACTATCGGGATCGATGATGCGTGATACCCGAGACCTAATCCTTCACCTTCAACCCTAAATCATCACAGAGCTATACTATAAGTTGTTGCTTCCTCAAAGAGCTCATATTTTTTGAGATTTTCCTCCCACAATCCTTTCAAATCCCCACTACAAACCCCCTTATCCTTCCTCCCCGTTCTCGCAGAAGGGAAACTCATATCACATCACTATGCACCTTGTTGGATATTTTTCGATCAATGGCTGGACAAACCCATCTTGATTTCTCACCCATTTTTTTCCAATCGATGAGAGACCCACTACTCGGCCTTAATCCACAAAGACGCTCCTCGAAGACAACATTCATGCAACGTTCATCAACTTTTACATATACGGCTCCAAAGATTCTTCACACCGGCTTAATTGCTTCATGTTCTTCGTTTAACAAATTTGTCCGCTTGAAGATGGATAAAGATGGGAGACCACTGTGCGTTGACAAGATGGACTCTCACGCCGAAATAACTTGCATGTAATTCTAGTTTCGCGCTCATCGGTAGTTCTACCACCTGCTGGTGAGTATGCTCATATACAACCAACTAACGAGAAAATTCGTAGGGATTTACATCTCTGACCTACAAAGACTGAAGATTGGTTCTTGTATCAAAATCATACTGAGATCAGAGGCTATGGGTGTGAGTTGGCCCCATATAAATTGCCCAAGTATGTACTTGTTCAAATATTTTCACTAGAGTATATCCGTTGGATGATAAATTCAGATGACATACATTTGCGTCTGTGGAAGAAGCAGTTGGAATAACTCATATAATCAAAGGCGATCATCTTTCATCCGGCATTAGCCGAGGCACCGGGAGGAAGTATACATACCGCTAAGTAGCTGAAATGAAGTTTTTTGTTAGTTTTCTATGGCACTAAGGATCTCTGCGGCGGATAATTTCTCGATGTGGTCAAAATAAGAATATCCCATTACCGCTCAATAATATCCAAATTCCGAGGTAGAGAAGTTTGCCAACCAAACAGAATGGGATCCAAACACATTGGTTGAGTCAGAACAACAAGACCCATCTGGCCACCAAGCTTCACGCACGACTACACCACGTGTCTCCTTAAGGAGAAAAGGCTCTAGGCAAGATGTTTCACCTTCTATCGGGGAAGTATCATTTGAAGAATTTTGACTACATACCAAAAAGAAAAAAAACTAGTTCACACTGACACGCACCTAAGTGAAAAGGGAATGCAATCCACTACCATATTGGAGGTTGATTGGTCACTCCTTAGTACAAGCAAGAAACAAATCATGACTACGTTGTTGCCCGTAAAGCCTACATATATCTACCAAACATCAAAAATAGGACCGAAGTTGAGTATTTTTTGAGAAGTATGATTTGATAAAAAAGAAAAATCATACGCTGACCAAAAGCATGTATGCTCAGTTCTAGAAGAAAAAATCCACTACACAACACTGACTGTTGTCTACATTCAACGCTGAGAAGGGTAGAATGCACATAACATTCCTCCAAGCACAGGTACCAAAACCCGGCTAGTAATAACGACACAAAAGGCAATGTTTGAATTTCCTTTACTCAAAGACGCAGCATCCAACCGACGTGATGGATTTTAGATAGCAAACTGAGAAATGGTTTTCCACATTGGCACATGCTTCCACCACTGCATCCAAGTTAAGCAAAGGCATCTTAAATAATGTCGACTAGCTTGAAGTTAGAAAAAATATCATCCTTTCCAAGGATATCAGATCAAGACATCGAGGAACTGGTCCTCAAGATTGATTACGACCCTGCGAACGCGTGGAAAGAAGTCGAGATGCTCAAAAGAAAATGTTGATATAACATCTTTGAGGAAGTAATTGAAATTGCCCCTAAAATAAGATGATCTGGCTGCAAAGGAAAATAATGAGATAGAAGGGGAGAAGGATGAGATGCTCAAGCTCATCATGGAGCGGAATGCATGCTTTAAAGAAATGGAAGAGGAATTTGAAAAAGCTAGTAAAAGAGAAGGATCAATCAAAGCCCATGGAGGTCATTCCACTGAAAGTGCACTCCACTCCATAGGAGTGAGCATAGCATCCGCTGCAATTCCTCAAAGAACCTGACTGGCACTTTGAAAAGACCAAGTTGAACTAGCTAAATCCATGGAAGAAATGAATTACAAGAGACAGAGATTAGCAGGCACAAAAAGGAGATTGAGAACCTTCTAGAACTCAAGTATTCTTACCAAACCAACTTCTCCAAGTAAAAACAAACCTTAGACCAGCTCAAACAAGAATTGCAACAACCTCAAGGTACACTAGTCGGTGGTCAAAGAAAGTGTCTGGATGGATGTCACCAAGTCCATGAATGAAATATGTACTTAAGATACAAAATCATGTTTCAGAGAAAACCGAGAGATGCCCACGTAGCTAACACCGAGATCATCGTAACTTAAATTCCAAAACCAGAGGGAGCTAGAAGAGTTGAAAATCGAAGATAGGGACCGAGACTATCCTCGGGTCGGTGAGGGTCCTCACCTGGGCAGGAAGGAACATACTACAAATGGAGGAAAAGGTCCGGCATCATGGATGTGGAGTACAAATATTTTTCGAAGATCTGAAGCTCAAGTAAAAAGAAAGGCCTTCCCCGGTATGAGAGTTATTAATGATAAATTGATGACCCTCCCCGATTATAAAAAGAGATTAGACACTATGGCTAAGGATAGTTCAAAATTATCAAAAATACAAGGCGACACCGGTGGGCATTCTTGGATTCTTTATAGTTGGAAATCAACATACAACATGAGATCCGATAAATCTTCATCACCAAGCCAACTTTTGCCAAGTACACTCCAGATGGATGAAGTATATCATAGATTGCTCAAAGTCACTGTGCCTAGTAATCTTAGATGGGAGGAACTATGTGATATGATTGAGTAGTTGATGAGTTGTCCAAGCCCAATAAGATATCTAGTCAGAAGAGGTCGCGGTAGAGGCCTCAATTAATCCGGCTTCCACCCGTAAAACGCATGAAGTTTCTCGGCCACATCATCAAATCAGCTTCTTAGATTTGTATCTTGTTAATTTTAGTTAGCTAAATTTAGATTTGTCACGTCTTGATCTTTAATGACAGGATTGTTTTGTAATTTTTGGTTATAAATATTTCACACTTTGAAGTATTGAGGGCTTGATATTTACACCGGGCAGTTTTCGCCAAGACTGTAATACTTTTCAAGATATCTTCCATTAATACAAAGAGACGCTTTCTACCTGGATTCTCGTAGGTTATTTATCATGATGCTTTTTCTATGTTGAGTGTTTTCGTCACTGGCTTTTTTTTCTAATCTAAATCTTTAAAGTAACACATGTTGTAGGATTTATCTTTGTATACCCCTCGCTTAGACTTTGAAGATTTTAATGTTTATCTTTCTAATATTACAATTAAGAAATTCTTAAATGATTCTTTACTTTAATTGATATTCTCATTTTTCTGCTATTCATCACTTTACTGCTAAAAGAATCCAACAAATGCATTATCCTCGCCTGCGAAAAGAATCTTTTGTTTTCTCGTTTAGATTTTTATCCTATAACACATGCACTTATAGCCCAATGGATGTAAATCCCTTCACCAACTCAAAACCACAAACCTTTTCTGCTAATCTTGTTTATTTAACTAGCCTAATATCTTAAGTTCAAAACACATCTAAATCATACGGAGAGATCCCTCTCCTCAAGTCGTAGGGATAGATTCCAGCTTCAAATGCTGATAAAGCAACCTCTAGAATTTACAGAAGCTGCTAACATAGTGCGTGATGAATCTCCCACCGAAGAACTTTTCAACCCCACATTTTCTTTCCCTTAGAAGAAAGATTTGTTTCTAAACAAATCATAACCAAAAAGCACAATGTTTAGAGGTTGTTAAAGTTTGTAAATCATTAATTTTCTGACTCATAAAACTAATATATATATCTATATATATATATATATATATATATATATATATATATATATATATATATATATATATATCAAAAAAGAAATCTGGCTCCAAAAAGAGCTTATACTCGATTCTCACCCGCATCCGTAACTCCAAGTAATAACAAACTCACAATCCGCAATGCTACCGTATAATCCAGAACAGTTACTCAGGAAAAAGACCATTGTAGAAGGTTCAGGAAGTCATAGTCCCCTTCTCTTTCAGAGGAACTTGTTACTATTCAAGATCTTAACTTTGAAACCATTTTTGAACAAAGCCTGTCTAGAACAAAATATGACAGCTTTGTGACTGAAATCGTTTTAGATCCAAAAACCTTGCAACCTGGACCCCTGAAATACTATCTCCCACTACGAGCCCTCAAACCGCTCACTCTGTGTCAGCAAGCCCCTCCTCTTTCTTGTCTTCTGTCACTACTACACCTATCATCCAGGTTGTTGTCCCGCCCCCTCCACCTATCATGGTAGCCAGATATGCTCCCTTGGTGTTGGCCTCACCTCTTCATGCTATGCCCCAGGATTATCAAATGAGACTTCCACAGTTCGATGGAACAGGGCCCTTGAGCGCACAACAACACGTTGATAAAATGAATGACTATTTTTATCTGCAGGAAGTAGATGAGGCTGACGTTCAAATGAGATTGTTTGCACAGAGTTTGACTGGTGACATTAAGAAATGGTACAAGGGTTTACGTGTTGCCTCAGTGCTCGACCTTACAACGTTTCAAAGAAGTTTTCTAGATAGATGGGAGGTAAAGAAAAATCCTCTCCAAATCTTGTCAGAATACAAAAACATCATAAGGAATCAAGGTGAGACCATTCAATATTACTGCATTCACTTCAATAATCTGTACAATGCAATTCCGACCGATATTAAACCCCCACAAGGTTTAGCATTGATAAAATTCCCCGACGATTTCAACCCTGATATGTCATATCAATTAAGGGAAAGAAATTCCACCACCCTGGAAGACATTCAGAAAAGTGCAATAAGCATGGAGGCTAACCTGTTGGCTAAAAGGGCATGACAAAGGATGAAGAGGAGAGTCATGATTAAAGAAGAACCTTCCACATCTTCTTCTGATGCCAAATTGGATTCCTTAGCTAGAGAAATGGAAAGGATGATGGAAAGACTCAATGTATCTGAAAGAAACCCTCCTAGAGAAAACCAACCAGCTCCTCAAATTCGAAATCCTAACTTCAGAAGGAATCCTCCTCAAATCAGGCAAAGAGATCCCAGAGATCAAAGAGAACAGAGGGGTCCTGATCAATAGATCAGACTGCCCCTACAGAAAAATTATGCCGATGAAGGAGAAGAAGTAATTGAAGAACTAGATGGTTCTCACATAAACCTCATGGGCATTCACGATAACGAAGCTATTTTCCTCACCCAGGAAGAGCAAGAAATTTTTCTTCTCTCTCAAACAAAGGTAAGTGAAGAAGCTGAAGATACTGAATAGCAAGCATTTGAAATTTCTATTATGGAGGTACATCGGTAGTACAATCTACGAAGTAAAAAGACAAATGAAATTTCCCCCAAAAAGGTAACCGAAACGAATAAGATAGTCGAAACCAAGAGAGCCCCTGAGCCTTCTACCAAGAAGAGCCCTAAGAAAGGTAATGATGAAGTTCCAGCAAAAAGAAATCTTACTATTCTAAAAAGATCATCACAGACTGAGGTTTCATCAACTAACCCACCAAATACTTCTGGCCAAAAGACAGTGGTGGACAAATCAGAATTACTGTGCCAAAGCAGAGCACCTACACCTTTCATCCTCGAAGGGGAATTAGCCAAAGTGAAAATTCCCATTCCCCTTTCCGAGTTGATGAGTAAAGATGCTTACCATTCTCAGGTGATTAAAGCGCTGAGCATTGAACCTGATATAGGCACAAAGGCCTTAACCGTTGGATCAACGAATCATTCAGATATTGTAAATCTTACAGATGATCAACCTGAACTCCTGTTTGGCCCTGAAGTTGATGGTCAAACCGACAATGGCGATGTTTCTCCTTTTTACATCAGCCTTAATATACATGACCTAATTATGCATAATTCTATGTTAGATTCGGGTGCTTCCCATAACCTGATGCCTAAAGTAGTGATGGAAAATTTGGGACTTGAGGTCACCAGACCTTACAAGGACTTACACTCTTTTGACTCCAACAAAGTCAGATGTATCGGTTTGATCAAAGACTTATGTATCACTCTAGTTCAAATTCCAACAAAAAGCATGGTTATGGATGTTGTTGTCACAAACATTCCCCCGAAATATGGTATGTTGCTATCTAGGTCTTGGGGGGCCAAGTTGAAAGGCACTTTGCAGTTGGATATGGCGTATGCCACCATCCCGGTATTCGGGCAACTGAGAAGACTGTATAGATAGACGCTGATGAAATATATGGTCAACATCCAAGAAAAGCCACATAATTATCCCCTATACTCTTCACATTCTGACCTATATTCCTTTATCCTATATAACGACGATGATACAGGAGAAAAAATCACTCAGTTGGAAGAAGATACGTTTGGTCTGAACGAAGGCCAAGAAATCACCGAGGCAGACAGAAGGAAAAATGTGATAAGTGAAGAACTTCCAGCATATTTTTGGAGCATGGACTTTGATGGAGTTGTAAGCAAAGAAGGAGCTGGAGTAGGAGTTTGGTTGCACAATCACAGATCCAGGTATTCAGAAAACCATTCTTACAAATTAAATTTTCAATGCACTAACAATATTGCCGAGTATGAAGCTTTGATGCTCGGTCTGAAACTTCTAAAGAAAGTTGGTGCCAAAAAAATTATGGTAAGAGGTGATTCCGAGTTAATTATCAAGCAAATCAAAGGTGAGTATATAGAAAAACATCCCCGTCTCAGAGCTTATAGGAATGTTGTTTTGGATGCCCTCAAATGTTTCACTGAAGTTGATTTACAGGTTATGCCCAGGGGACATAATATTTTAGCATATGGGTTAGCTACATCAGCGGCCACATGCAATATACCTTTTTGTTCCACTCACCCATACACGGTGGAGGTGAAGTGTAGACCAACTGTCCCAGACAACATTAGATATTGGCAGGTATTTGGTAATGATGATCAAATTGAAGATTTTCTACAATGTAAAAATGATTTCAAGTGTACAAACATAGACTTAGAAAATGAGGATGAAAATGTAAATAGATCTGATTTTGGAAATGATAGTGTAAATAAGATAGATTCAGGAGAGTTAGGTGAAGATGAGATATAATCTGATGTTTTGCATTTAAAGAGTAATGTTTTTCCTAGGGGTTTAGTTCCTTTAGAAGACCTTTTTGATTTTAATGATGTAGCTAAAAAACCAAAAATTGAAGCCAGTGGTCAAGAAGTTGAAGATTGTAATATAGGGACAGAGGAGAAGCCCATGATGGTAAAACTTTCCAAATCATTACCCTCTGAGCAGAAACTCAAATGCATTGAACTTGTCAAGGAATATTCAGACGTATTTGCCTAGGGTTACGAGGAATTGAAATCTTATGACACGAGCATCATACAACATAGAATCCCAATAAAACAAGATCAAAAACCTTTCAGGAAGAAACCTAGGAGAATCAAACCCAAGTTACTTCCCCTGATAGAAAAAGAAATCAAGAAGATGTATGATGCTAAAATCATAGTTCCATTACAATTTTCCAAATGGGTTTCAAATCTGGTCCCAACCCGAAAGAAGTCTGGGGAAATCAGGCTTTGCATTGATTTCCAAAACCTGAACAAAGTTTCTCTAAAGGACAACTACCCATTGCCAAAAATGGACCACATATTACAAAAGGTAGTTGGGTCCAGCCGAATCTCCTTACTGGATGGGTTCTCAAGCTATAACCAGGTCCTCGTTCACCCATATGACCAAGAGAAAACAACATTCACAACACCATGGGGTACTTTCATGTATGTGAAAATGCCTTTCGGGTTGATGAACGCCGGGGCCACTTTTCCGAGAGCGATGGACATCACTTTTGTGGAAGAACTCGACAAATTTATTGTCATTTATTTGGACGACGTAACTGTGTTTTCCCAATCCGATGACGAACATTTATGACATCTCATACGAGTGTTTGAGAAATGCAGGAAATTTGGGATTTCTTTGAATCCTAAGAAGAGAATTTTCGGATTAGAGGAAGGTAAATTGCTAGGGCACATAATCTCTAAGGATGGAATTAAGATAGACCCCAGCAGAATCGAGGCCATTCAGAAATTAGAACACCCAAGAAATATCAAAGAGTTATAGTCTTTCATTGGAAAAATAAACTTTCTGAGAAGGTTCATACCTAACTTGGCCGAGCTTCTCAAGAACATCACAAACATGTTAAAAAAGGACACAAAAATAAAATGGGACACTGAGTCCAAGCAATTTTTTGAACAAGTCAAACGTGCACTCACACAGGCTCCAGTTTTGATCAGTCCTGACTTCACCAAAGATTTTTATCTTTTTTATTTCACTTCTGAACATACCATTGCAGCAGTATTGCTACAGAAAAACAATGAAGGGTATGAACAATCCATAGCCTTTTTCAGTAAATATTTAAGAGATGCTTCTTTGAATTATAAAATAATGGAGAAACAAGATTTTGCCCTGGTGAAAGCCATAAAAGATTTTAGAGTATATATTCTCCATTCCCATACCATCGCATACGTTCCGAACACAGTAGTAAAAGACATTTTAACTCAGGACAATCCAGACGGTCGAAGAGGAAAATGGATCGCTATCATTATGGAGTATGACATAGAGATTAAGCCTACTAAACTAATTAAAGGTCAAGGTCTAGAAAAGTTAATGGTTGAATCCAATTTCCATGCTCTTGATATTAATTTCTTAGCTGCAGTAGATGAACAAGGAGAGAAAGCGACTCCAAGCGTGAAAGAGGTATTTCTGAACTCTCCATGGTATGTAGACCTGATATTTGTTTTGCATAACTTACAAGCTCCCCCTGGTCTGACCAAAACTAAAGCTAGGTTTTTGAAATTGAAAGCATTAAAATTTTTAATTCTAGAAGGCAATCTATATTGGAAGGATCCTGGAGGTATTTTGTTGAACTGTCTGTTAAAAGATGAAGCTAACAGAGTATTGCAGGATTTTCATGTAGGAGACTATGGTGGTAATCTAAGCTGGAAGACCACAGCTAATAAAATTCTTAGAGCTGGGTTTTATTGGCCTATGTTGTTCACTGATGTGCATCAGAAAGTGACTTCGTGTCATAGGTGTCAGGTTTTCGAGGGAAAAAAGAAGCTCCTTCCTTTGCCCCTGAAACCAATCTCGGTAGAAGCTCCTTTCCAACAATGGGGATTAGACTTCATCGGAGAAATACATCCTCCCTCTTCTGGCTAGCACAGGTGGATTCTTACTGCTATGAATTATTTCACAAAATGGATTGAAGCTGTACCAAGCAGGCAAGATATTGATTCTGTCATTATTAAATTTCTTGAAAATAATATCTTGTCTCGTTTTGGATGTCCTAGAAAGATTACAACTGACAATGCAGCTGCTTTTCGATCTAAGAAGCTCATAGATTTTTGCAACCAGTATCATATTGGTTTGGGACATTCCACAACTTATTATCCTCAGGGAAATGGGCTGGTGGAGTCATCAAATAAAACCCTGGTGAATATTATCAAGAAAAAATTGCAAGAAAACAAAAAGTCATGGCATAACAAGCTGGTTTTCACACTATGGGCTGACACACTGACCACCAAGAGATCAATTGGTATGTCACGATATCAGCTGGTCTATGGCACTGAAGTAGTTTTTCCCACTTCCTTAGGAGTTCCTGTCATGAAAATGTTGCAAGAGATGTAAGCCGAGCCAAACGACTCCTAAAGAAGGATAAACCAGATGATCCAATTGCAACAGTCCAGAGAAGAAGTATACAACAAAACTCAGGTTGTCCATGACAGCATCAAAAAGATCTTTGACAAAAGAACTAAAGAGGATGACTTTGAGCTAGGTGACTTGGTGCTGAGATGGGATGCTCGAAATGAAGATAAGAGGAAGCATGGAAAATTTGACTGTCTATGGAAGGGACCTTACATGATTCAATCATTCAGAGGAAATAATGCCTTCTTGCTCAACAACAGTGATGGGACAAATCTGCCAGGAGGACCTGTAAATGGCAGAATGTTGAAGCACTATTCACCTCCTCAGTAGGGACCTGCAGTCACACTTTTCCATTGTACAAACCCTTTTCATGTTGTTTACAATTTTTGAGTGAAATAAATCTGATCAGATGGTTGAAGCCTGCCGAGAAGGCCCTAAGCCTCTGAACATTGTCTTCCAATTTTAAAAAATAAAACCAATCAAGCAAATAAAGGCAACTGTGGAGAAAGTTTCAGAACATCAAGAATCAAGATTCTTGGCACTTCACAAGGAGAGTACCATCCCCAGGTGGAGCCGTTGTTATAACCCTATAATTTATAGGATCAACTAGTGACTGAAATGTTATTTCTTTAAGTCTTCTTGTTTGTCAAATGATTGTCCATTCTGCAAACAATTTGAGAAAAGAAAAGAAAAAGAAAGAAAGAAAACATAAGAAAGGAAAAAGAAAGAAAGAAAACAAAATGAATAAAAGAGGGCATAAAAGAAATCCAATAGGGCCCCATGCAATAACAATGATTTGGTCCATACCATTCAAACATGGCCAAGTCCTTTAAATTGATGTTGATAGGAGTAG
>SNQJ01S0120580.1:1851-12261 GCA_010110895.2 Picea sitchensis | reverse complement strand
GTGAAGTCTTCCTGAGATGTAGAGGCATGGAACTGAAAGCAACAATGCAAGAAGAAACACTCCCAAGAAGGATCGTCATGGAGCCAGGAGGCATGACAAAACCAAAGACTCATCTGAGGATTCCTCTAGTGAAGGAGTAGATATCTCTAAGGAACTATCCAGCAGTGATACCAATTCACATTCCCATAAGAGAGGGAAAAAGAGGAAGCACTCCAAGGGTGGTGACCTTGAATAATTTAATAAATCCAAGCCACCCATGTTTGATGGAGAACTAAAAAAAGGGGAAGAAGCAGAAGCTTGTATACTTGTCCTGGAGAAGTATTTCAAAGTTCATAACTACTCTGAGAATTTGAAAGCTCGAATAACTATATTTAATTTCAATGGAGAGACCTCTATCTGGTGGAAGGACCTTAGAAATGTAAAAGGAACCTGGGAAAAGGAGATTTCGTGGGGTAAATTTGAGAAATATTTCAAGAATAAGTACCCGTCGGAGAGATACTATGATGACAAGACTAACGAGTTCTATGAACTCAAATTAGGAAAAATCACCATAGATGAATACATCAACAAGTTTCTGGAACTACTAAGGTATGTTCCCTATACAAAGGAAGAAAATATGAAGATTCAATGATTCCTTAGGGGTTTTCCTCAATATTTCTAGAATAGAATTGAATTTGATGAACCTAAGACCTTAGAAGACACCATTCAGAAGGCTAGGTATTGTTATGAGCAACTCAACCACAAAGCATAACACCCCAAGGAAGGGAAGATGAAATTAATATGGTATTCAAGAAGAAGGGGGTTAAACCTTCAAGGTTTAAGAATTATGGGAAGGGTTCCAGGATGAGCTTCCCCAAAAAAATTGTGAATCAACAGAACTTTCCGTCTCAAAGTGGAAATCAGCTTTTTGGATCAACCCCAGGAAAGACTGAAAGTACAAAGAAGGAACCGTTGAAATGTTGGGGTTGTGGAGAATATAATATGTTGAGGGACTTCCCTCATAGGTATCCAAGGAGTAAGGGAATATACAACATCCAAGAGGCTACCACGGTTGATGATGTAGCCAAGAGTATGTCAAAAATTCATGCAACCTTGGACAATAGGAAAGCATACCACCAAGCCTCCGTGGTGGAAATGTAAGGTATGGTCACAAACCATATTATTTATATTTCGATTGACCTTGGTTCTAATATGAGTTATATTTCTCCTCAAACTATTGAGAAGTGTAAATAATAGCAAGCAAAACATGCTAAACCATGGCTGGTACAACTAGCCACTAGAACAAAAAGAAAGACAACAAAGTTCATAACTATTAAATTTTGAACTTGATATCTTATGCGGATTAATTCTTTTATTTTATTCAATACTTTGATTCCATCTTAATACACTTCAACAATACCAAATCATAATCGAATAGCAATAACTATGTATATAAGTAAGCATGCACATCAACAACACGTATACCCTGGGGAAACCCTGTACAGGGAGAAAAACCCCAACAAACGATATTCCTTTATTGCATTAATAATGTAAGATCACTTACAAATATCCACCATGAATGTTATGCTCTTAAAGAGCTTGCCAAGATGACTCTGACCTGACAAAGACCTAAAATACCTTGCTGAAATACACCTCTAATATGTTTCCTCTATTGTTGATATACAACATTGATATGCTTCTTTTGTATGCTACCTCTTTATCACTGATATGTGCCTCTATTTCTTCTCCCTTAAACTACATATCAACAACTGTGTTTAAAAGAGGGGTTGACCTCTGCTTATATAGGCTAAAGAAGAGAAGAGGAGAGACTCGAAATAGTAACATGTTTTCATGAGTTAATCATAACTCAACTTCATACGTTAGTTCGAACTTAGAACTATACTTGAGATTGGTATGCTTTAGTTCAAAAATAGAACTAGACTTGAGACCTCAGTTACAACTCAACATTACACTTTAGTTCGAAAATAGAACTAGACTTGAGACCTCAGTTACAACTCAACATTACACTTTAGTTCTAAAATAGAACTAGACTTAAGACTTTAGTTGCAACTCAACATTACACTTTAGTTCTAAAATAGAACTAGACTTAAGACTTCAGTTGCAACTCAACATTACACTTTAGTTCTAAAATAGAACTATACTTAAGACTTTAGTTACAACTCAACATTACACTTTAGTTCTAAAATAGAACTAGACTTAAGACTTCAATTACAACTCAACATTACACTTTAGTTCTAAAATAGAACTAGACTTGACACTTTAGTTACAACTTGACTCTTTTCAAGGCAATTCAAAATTCTATTCATGGTGGATAATGTTACACATGCCAATGCACTAGATCAATACATTTACATCATTTGCAATATTAGGAATATCGTATGTTTCTAGCTCATAGGAATTTTATATTCAACCTAACTTTTGCTAGATGCATTGACTTTTTCTCATGGGTCACAAGGTTTGACTAGGCTCACAGAGGTTGTATGTTCCCCCTGACTTTTAAACTAGTCTGCCTATGCTCACATAGGTTGTACGTTCCCCCTAATGTTTTCACTAGACTGTCTATGCTCATAGAGGTTGTACGTCCCCCATGAATTTTTCATTAGACTCACATATCATCTCATTTGTCCTGACATTTGGTTTGACTCGTAGAGGTTGTACGTTCCCCTTGGCTTTTGTCAATACCTTACAAGACTGGTTGATTCTCCAAATCTCCCTGGCTAGCCTCAAGGTGGCCCATATGACCTCTCATTGGAGAATGACTATCG
Source organism: Picea sitchensis (assembly GCA_010110895.2). Classification (NCBI taxonomy): domain Eukaryota; kingdom Viridiplantae; phylum Streptophyta; class Pinopsida; order Pinales; family Pinaceae; genus Picea; species Picea sitchensis. The sequence continues at coordinate 9,496 of SNQJ01S0120580.1, read as the reverse complement.
ATGCTGCCAAATTTAACACTCCCTCTTGCTGAGGGAGTCATTATCAACCACACTAAGCTTGCCTCTCAACTGCACAAACTATCTCAAGGTCAGAGGCTTGTTCATGATATCAGCTACCTGCTCGCTCGTGGCTATGTACTGTAACTTTATAGTTTTTCTCTGGGCCAACTCTCAGATGTAGTGGTACCTCATGTTAATATGTTTTGAATTATCGTGAAATACCAGGTTCTCTATCAATTTTATGCAACTTTGATTATCACAGTGAACCACCGTCGTCTTGATATTGTCACCAAACAACCTAGAAACCAATTTTCTGAGCCATATTGCTTCCTTGCTAGCATCACTTGCTGCAATGTACTCAGCCTCTGTTGTACTCTGTGCAATGGATCCCTGCTTCTGGCTTAACCAAGAGATCATAGTGGATCCTAAACTGAAGCAATATCTGCAAGTACTCTTTCGATCCACTTGGCTTCCTGCCCAGTCAGCATCTGCATACCCATGCAGAAATAAACCAGGATGTATATCTCAGACCATAAGTAATGGTCCCTCTGAGATATCTCAAGATGTGCTTTGTTGCCAGTCTCTGTATCGGTTCAGTCATGAATTGACTCATTGCAATCACTGCATAGCATATATCTGGCCTTGTGTGGATCATATACATCAATGATCCAATCAACCACCTATATATGGTGGGATCCACCAAATCTGAACCTGTATTAGAATCATGCAGCTTCCTCAAGATGGTAATCATCGAAGTAGACATGGATTTGAAATCCATCATACAGAACCTCTTTAGTACATCCACTGTGTATTTTTCTTGTGCTAGAAATATCTCTCCCTGTCCTTGCCATACTTCCAATCCTAGGAAGTAATGCATCAAGCCTAAGTCTTTCATCTCGAATTGTGAGGTTAGATCCCTCATACACTAGGCTATTATCCCTTCATCTCCTGTTAGAAAGAGATCATCAACATACAATATTAGTATAACAGGTTGGTTACCTCTTACCTTGAAGTACATATTTGCATCAGCATCACTTTTCTGAAATCCCAGGCTTTTAAGAAAGCCATCAATCATGTCATACCAAACTCTGGGAGCTTGCTTAAGACCAAACAAATCCTTCCTTAGCTTCCATACATGAGTGCCTTTGTTATGAAGTACAAAACCATCTAGTTGTTCCACAAAGACCTCTTGTTCAATCTTTCCATTCAAGAATGTTGTTTTTGCATCCATCTGATGTAGCTTCCAACCAAGAATGAGAGCTAAATCAATAATAGTTCGAATGGAGGTATACCTGGCTACAGGGGAAAAAGTCTCTTCATATTTGATTCCTTCTTTATGAATGAAGCCTCTGGCTACAAATATTTCTTTCAACTTTTCCACACTTTCATCTGCTGCATGTTTGATCTTATAGATCCATTTGGAAGAAACCATTGATTTGTCTTTTGGCCTCGATACAATGTCCCAATCATTTTTTTTTACAATAGACCTATATTCCTCAAGCATGGCATCCTTCCATACTTATAATTTATCTTCTTCTTCAAATGAACAAGGTTCAACATCACTAATTTTTCTCATCAGTGCAACATAGCCTCCAAACCTATGAGGCCTCCTCCTTTCCCTGAAAGTTCCTTTGGGAGCAGTTATCCTTTCTGCTTCCTGCACTATTTATTTAAGCCACCATGGCTTCCTTTTGGCTAGAGGTTCTTCAAGAGTTCTTTCTAACACTTCAGCAAGTTCTAGGGGTTCATTACTTGTCCCTTCACATGGTTACTCCCTCTGATCATCTGACTCTTCATTTTCAGAAGAGGGTGAAGCTGGATGAACTGCTTCTGATTCCTAGTGAAGCTCTCTGGATTTCTTAAATGTGACTTCCTCATGGAAAGTCACTTCTTTGCTTACCTTTATTTTCCTTTGACCTGGTACATAAATCCTGTAAGCCTTGGAGTTCTCACTGTACCCCACAAAAACCCCTTTCTTACCTGAGGGTTCCATCTTTGTCCTCTTTTCCTTAGGGACATGAATATACACATGACACCTAAATATCCTGAGATGCCCTACTTCAGGTTTGATCCCTGAGAAGACCTTTTCAGGAGTCTTGTCCTTCAAGATAGCATGTGGACAGCTATTCTGAATATACACGGAAGTGGAGGTAGCTTCTACCCATAAAGAATTTGGTATATCATGGTCAAACATCATTGCTTTCACTACCTCACAAATTGTCTTGTTTTTCCTCTCAACAACTCCATTTTATTGAGGGTTATATGGCATAGTCAACTATCTCTTGATTCCTGTTGACTTGCATAAATCCTCAAACTAAAGAGATTCAAACTCTCCTCCATTGTCTGTTCTAAGGATTGTAATGTGTTTCCCTGTCTACTTTTCAATAAAGGCTTTATACTCTTTGAATTTATCAAATGTGTCACTTTTAGATTTAAGAAAATATATCCAACATTTTCTTGAGTAATCATCAATAAAAATGACATAATACACACAACCACTGAGGGAGGGAGATGACATGGGACCACATACATCAGAATGAACCATATCTAAGATGCCCTGAGCTCTGTTGTCACTACTAGGAAATCCTTTCTTTATATTTTTACCTAGCATGCATCCCTTACAAATTTCATTTTTACTAAGAGAAATATAGAGCATGCCACATACCATGTTCTGTAGATCTGGAAGAGATTTGTAATAAATATGTCCAAGTCTTATGTGCCACAACTCATTGGAGCTAGTCGCATCATGAGCCAATGCCTGAACTGACTATCCTGACATGACGTACAGTTCTCCACTGTGAGTTCTATTAACGCTCTGTAAATTCCTAGAGGTTGTGAGGAAAGAAGAAATCTACGAGAGGTAACTTTATCCAACCACTTCGAAACTGGAATCTAGACCTACCAGCTTCAGAGAGGGATCTCTCTATATGATTTAGATGTGTTTTGAACATAAGATATTAGGCTAGTTAAATAAACAAGATTGAAAAGGTTTGTTGTTTTTGTTGAGTTGGTTGAAAGGGATTTACGCATCCATTGGGCTATGGGGTCTGTGTTATAGAGATAAAAATCTATACCAAAAACCAAAAGATTCTTTTCGCAGGGCAGGATAATGCATTCGTTGGATTCTTTTAGAAGTAAAATGATGAAAATCAGAAAAGATGAGAATATCAATTAAAGTAAAGAAGCAGTTAAGAATTTCTTTACTGTAATATCAAAAGATAAACATTAAAATCTTTCAAAGTCTAAAACAGGGTATACAAAGATAAATACTACAACATGCGTTACTTTAAAGATTTAGATTAGAAAACAATATGACAACTGAGAAAGAAAACATTCAAAATAGAAAAGAAAACATCACCAATAAATAACACGCGAGAATCCTGTAAAAACGTCTCTTTGTATTAATGGAAGATCTCTTGAAAAAGATTACAGTCTTGTAGCTTGCAGGGCGTAAAGATCAACCCTCAATACTTCAAAGTGTGAAGTATTTATAACCAAAAATTACAAACGATCCTGTCATTAAAGATCAGGACGTGGCTAATCTAAATTTAGCTAACTAACTTAACAAGATACAAAAATCTAGGAAACTATTTGATGATGTGTCGAAACTTCATGTTGTTTTTTGGGTGAACCATTGGTGAGGCCTCTGCATGACCTCTTCTGACTGGATAGCTGACTGGGCTTGGACACCTCATCGACTACTCAATCAGATTGTAAAGCTCCTCCCATCGAAGGTGACTGGGAATGTTGACTTTGAGCAATCTACGATATACTTCATCCATCTCCGTGTACTTGGAAAAAGTTGGCTTGGTGATGAAGATGTATCGGATCTCATGTTGTATGATGATGTCCAACTGTAAAGCATCCAATAATGCCTTACCAGTGATACTGCCTTGTATTCCTGAGAATTTTGAGCTATCCTTAGCCACAGTGGCTAATCTCTTTTTATAATCAGGGAGGGTCATCAATTTATCATTTATAACTCTCATACCAGGAAGGCCTTTCTTCTGCAGAGCTTCGATCTTGCTAAAAAATCTGTGTACTCCTGCATCCATGGTCTAGACCTTTTCCTCCAGCTGTAGCATCAGTCCTCTCTTGGTCAGGACCCTCTTGACCTCGAGTATGGCCTCCATCCTATATTCAATTTTCAACTCTTCTAGCTCCTCTCTAGTTTTGGAATTTATAAATTTGATGATCTCAGTAGCTTATGTGGGCATCTCTCCCAGTTCTGCTCTTATCTTCTCGATGGCCTACTGACTTCTTTGCACCAACTCATTTTGCTCGAACATGATTTGTATCATCGGCCATATTTCATTCATGGACTTGGTGATGTCCATCCAGACACTTTCTTTGACCTCAGCTAGTGTCTTGTCTGCCACTGTTTGCTTCTGAAGTTGTTGCAATTCTTGTTTGAGTTGGTCTGAGGTTTGTTTTTCCTTGGAGAAGCCGGTTTGATAAGAAGACTTGAGTTCCTGAAGGTTCTCAATCTCCTTTTTTAATTTGCTAATCTTTGTCTCTTGTAAATTCATTTCTTCCATGGATTTAGCTAGTTCAACGGTCTTTTCCAGGGCTGTCAGTGGAATTGCTGAAGGAATTTCTGCAATAGATGTTGTGCTCACTCTTGTGAGTGGAACTGCGCTCAGTGGACTGACCTCCATGGGATTTGACTACTCCTTCTCTTTTACTAGCTTTTCCAATTCCGCTTCCATTTCTTTCAACTGTGCATTCTACTCCATGATGATCTTGAGCATCTCATCCTTCTCCCCTTCTGTCTCTGCTATTTCCTTTGCCTGTAAATCTTCTGTTGGGGGAAATTTCAATTGCTTCCTCAGAGATGCTATATCGGCATTTTTCTTTTTGAGCATCTCCTCGACTGCTTTCACATTCGAGGGATCATATCCGATCTTGAGGACCAGTTCCTCTAATTTCTTAATCTAGTTATCCTTGGCAAAGGATGATATTTTTTCTAACTTCAAATGTGTCTAGACATTATTTAGAGATACTTGTAACTTGAAGGCAGTAGTGGAAGCATGTGCCAATGTGGAGAAAACCATTTCTCCAGTTTGCCTGTGTAGATCCATCTGATCAGTTGGATGCACGTATTTAGTCTGAAATTCAAACGTTGCCCTTTTGTAATCGGTGATTACCTTCGGGTCTGGCACCTATGCTTGCAGAAACACCATGTGCATTCTACCCTTCTCAGTGTCGAATGAAAACAACAGTCGGTGTTGTGCAGTGGATGTTTTCTTCTAGAACTGATCATATGTGCTGCTAGTCAACGTCTGATTTTTCTTTTTGATCATATCATACTTCTCAAAAATACTCAATTTGGGTCCTATTTTACTTGGCTGGCTGGCTGGTGGAGTATCTGTAGGCTTTATGGGCAACACTGTAGTCGTGATTTGTTTGCTTCTTGTACTAAGGAGCGACCGATCAACCTCCAATATGGTAGCGGATTGCATTCCCATTTCACCAGCTGTGTCGAGTGCCAGACTGGTTTTTGGCCTTTTGGTATGTAGTCGAAATTCTTTATATGATACTTTAGTGACAGAAGGTGAAACATATTGCCTAGGCCTTTTCTCCTTGGGAGACTATGGTGTAGTCGTCTGTGAAACAGTGACCGGCGGGTCCTATTGTTCTCTCTCAACCAGAGTGTCGGGCTCCCATTCTTTCTAGTTGGTGAACTTCTCTACCTCAGAACTGGATGTGTGAACATACGGGATATTATTATTTTTGACCCTCATCTCGGAAATTATCCCGCACGAATCATAGTGCCATGAAAAACTAACAAAAAACTTCATTTCCTTTAGCATTCTGTCTGCTTCCTCCCCGATGCCTCGGCTATTTCAAATGAAAGACCCAATCTGCCCTTTAATTACGAGTTGCTCCTTCTTCGTTAGAGACACAAAATGTATGTCGTCTGAATTTATCATCTGCCTTATGTATTACGGGGAAAAGATCCTCACGGGTAAATACCTGGGCAATTTATATGGGGCCAACTCACACCCATAAACTCTGATCTCAGTGTGGTTTTGGTACATGTACCAATCACTAGTCTTCGTAAGGTCTGAGAGATGTAAAATCCTCTAAATTTCCTCGTTAATTCTAGGTTTGGGCCTGCCACTAAGCATACTCACCACTGGGTGGTAGAACTGCTCGATGAACTTCTTGAAACTGAATTCTGTAGAGTTATGTTCGAGCAGCGAAGTCCACGCTGTCACTACCTGTGGTCTCCCATCTTTATACATCTTCTGCATTGAAAAGGAAAATTTTTCCGCTTGAAAGAACACGAACAGGTAAGCCAGTATTGAAGAATACCAGAACATGCCTTCTGTGGCGAAGTTGATGAATTGTTCGTGAATGTTGTCTGCTAGGAACGTACCGTAGTCGAACTGAGTAGCGGGTCTCTCATCGGTGGAAAAAATGGACAGAAATCCCAAGATGGGTTCGTCCACCCATTGATTCGGAAAATATCCAAGCAAGGTGCATAGTGATGTGATAACCTAGTTTTCCTTTACTGAGAACATGGAGGAAGGATAAGGGGGGTTTGTAGTGGGGAGCTGAGCAGATTGTGGGAGGAAAATCTCAAAAATATGAGCTCTTTAGGGGAAAGACAACTTCTGGTAGAGCTCTATGATGATTTCAAGGTTGAAAGGTGAGGCAGATTCGGCTCTGGGTATCTGCATCATCTGATCAATGGTTTCTGGTGTGATGAGGAAAAGAATTTCTCTGGACAAAGACATAATGGCTCTTTGTTTAGGGATATAATGGACTTGGCATTTGAGGGCGAATTCGGGAAAGTGGTGAATCTAGGGGAAAAGATACAGGGGAAGATTTGACTCCTAGAGACCAATCTCATCGCTCTGGTCAAGGAAAACCTCTTTGAGCCATGACTGCAAGTCCGTGAATTCAAACTCGCATATGGTGTCTGCAATTAAATGGTATTTGTCGTCCAAGGGGATCCTGTCAAGGTCGATAGGGAGCGGGAGAAAAGGATTTTCCCCAGCTTTTGTTTTCTTTGATTTTGGCACCATCGTTATAGAAATACCTGCAAGTCAAACAGTCATTAGTGGGGATGATGGTAGCTTTGGATAGTTGGCTATAACGAAAAAGGAAAACAGGGAAAAAATTCTCTGGTGCGGTGATAGGGTAAATGGCGAGGGAATGAAAAGGTGAAGGTGGTTTTTGAGCAAATGGATACCCGTTGGGTGCGGGATACAGGTCAACAGGTTAACGGATAGGTTAGTGTTATAACCCTAAATTGCACCACACATGCTTATCTGGCATCAGGCCTACTCATATCTAGTCCTTGCCAAAGTCATGCTAAATAAACTCTTGAAAATCCTCTTAAATCAAGTAAAACGCGCCCTAACCTACTACTGCATGCGTTGGAACGCTGGCAGGCCTTCTACTACACGCGTTGGAATGCTGGCTGGCCTACTACAACCCACATTTACCTAACAAAGCACAAAAACATGAAAGTTGTCTACGGGACAAAAAGCTTTGGGTCAGTTAACTAAAACTCCCAGCCATGCATGGCCGAGAGTTCATCCAAAACCCTAGATCCTTCTAGCCTATAAAAGAGGGGGTAGGGGTACTATTTGGAGGAGGAAAAAGATAACAAAGAAACTATGCCCAATTACCG
>SNQJ01S0120579.1:17744-43628 GCA_010110895.2 Picea sitchensis | reverse complement strand
GAAAAATTACCAGATTGGGAACGACTATGGTCGGATCTGGTGCAAGAGGAGTTCAGGCAGAACACCAGAGATGGATCTTCATCAAAGTGTGATGATGAAGAGGATTTTTCTTTGACTGCCAAGGCAAGGAAAGGGAAAGGGAAGAAATCCCAATCAAATTTCGAGTCTAAAGTCAAGAAGCTAGATTTGTCCAAAGTGAAGCGTTTTCACTATCACGAACGTGGGCATCTCGCTACTAACTATTCGCAGAAGAAGAAGAACAAGATGGTTGTTGGAGCTGCAACTGGTGAGGCTCTTGTCTCACAATTTTATCTTGACTTCAATTTGATCTCATGCATGGCATCATGTGCCTCAGGATCAGTGTGGTATTTGGATAGTGGCGCTTCCTTCCACATGACGAGAGATAGAGAGTCTTTCGTTGACTTGGAGGAGAAAGATCTCATAATGCATATAGAGATGGGTGACGATGGATGATACAGTGTGACTGGTATTGGTACCATTACCTTTCATAGGGAGTCAAGTAAACCATTTCAATTGAAAAATGTTATGCATGTTCCAGGTTTGAAGAAAAACTTGGTCTCAGTTGCAATGTTGGAGGATAGAGGCTATGACGTTGTTTTTAACAATGGTATAGCCTACCTGCAACATAAAGCAACAGGTCAAGTCAAGAAGATAGGGATTTGAGTTAAGAATCTCTACATGCTGCAGGTAGATGGCTGTAGTGCCATGATAGGCAAGGCAAAAACAATGGTGAGCTGGGATGAGGGCAAATTATGGAAAAGGAGATTAGGCCATCTTCATCATGGAGCCTTGAAGATCATGCAACAAGTATCTAATGGACTTCCAAGGGGAACACTTGCTCAGTCAGATCAGTGCAAGGGGTTCACCCTTGGGAAGTATGTAAATTCCACCTTTCATGAAAAGGAGAACCATGCTTTGGTGACCCCGGAGAGAATTCACACGGATGTGTGTGGACCATTCTCGGTTGCTTCAACAACAAAACACAGGTATTATGTTATTTTTATTGATGACTTTTCTCGTAAATGCTGGATATTATTCATGCAGAAGAAGGATCAAACATTCTCAAAGTTCCGTGAGTTTAAATCATTGGTGGAGAAAGAGTCGGGAAAGCAAGTGAAAGCTCTAAGGAGCGATAATGGTGGAGAATACATCTCTAACGAATTCAAATAATTCTGCAGTAGAGAAGGAATTCGAAGAGAACTCATAGCGCCTCATAACCCACAACAAAATGGGGTTGCGGAGAGAAATAACAGAACGATCGTGGGTGTAGCACCAGTGATGTTGCATGATCAAGGCCTACAATTTCATTTGTGGGCAGAAGCATGCAATACTGTGGTTTATGTGCAGAACCGTTATCCTCATAGAGTACTTGGCATGAGTACACCTGAAGAAGCTTTTACTGGTAATAAACCTGATGTTTCTCATTTTAAAATTTTTGGCTCATATGTTTATGTGCATGTGACCGAAGATGCTAGGAAGAAGCTGGAACCGACTGCTGAAGTTGGGATATTTGTGGGGTACACAGAAACACCCCATAATTATCGTGTGTATTTTCCGAATAGTAAGATGACTGTTATGCGATGGGATATAAAATTTGATGAGGGGAAAGCCATGCAGTTGTCTCTTGAGAGAGAGCTAGACTTGCATGCAGAAGAGGAACTGTTGGTTCCCAAGGATGAGTCTCAAGATGTGGATTAGACACAAGAGGAGGTTCATGGAGTGGAGGAAACCACTCAAGCAGAGCCATCCATCAGAAATGGTAGCAAGTGCACCATGGAAGCTGATAGATTGAGACTAGATGTTGCACAGAATATAGGAGCCCCTATTTCAATGCGCAGACAGAGACAGTCTCCTAATTGATTTGTTGGATACATGGCTCTTATGAGAAAATGTATTGTGACTGAACCATCTTCCTTTCAGGAAGTAGTGCAAGACCCCACTTGGGTTGATGCTATGGTAGAGGAGTATGACTCCATTGCCAAAAACAATGTATGTGAAATTGTCCCAAGACTGATTGATAAATCAGTGGTAGGTTCGAGATGGATCTACAAGGTAAGGCAAGTTGTTGATGGGAGTGTGGAGAAACACAAGGCTAGGTTTGTGGCCTAGGGCTTCTCACAGATCAAGGGGATAGATTATGGTGAGACCTTTGCACCTGTCGCAAGGTACTCTCCATAAGATCCATCCTTGCACTCTCAGTGAAGATGGGCGGGTGCATTCATCAGATGGATGTAAAAACTACGTTCCTCAACGGGATCATTGAGGAAGAAGTGTACATTGAGCAGCCAGAAGGTTTTGAGACCTTTGATAGAGAGTCGCATGTGTGCAGACTCAAGAGAGAATTGTATGGGCTGAAGAAAGCACCCCGTGCTTGGTACACTCGGATAGACAACTATTTCACTGGGTTGGTCTTCACCAAAAGTGAAGAAGATGCAAACCTATACCAAATTGTGATGGAGTGTAATATTTTAATCATTGTGCTTTATGTTGATGATTTAATATTGACTGGTGATGAGCAGCTGATACGTTCATGGAAGGAGGACCTTGCAAAGGAGTTTGAGATGAAGGATTTGGGCCTTCTTCATTATTTCCTTGGTTTGGAAATATGGCAGCAAGATGGTGAACTTTTTGTGTCTCAAAGCAAGTATACCAGGGAGATATTGGGTAAGTTTCACATGGAGGGCTGCAAACCCATGGATACTCCTCTTCCAAGAAACTGGAGGAAAGAGGATGCTACTTCTGGAGAAGTAGTGGATGCTACTGTCTATCGACAGTTAGTGGGTTCACTAATGTATTTAGTGAACACAAGACCGAACATTTTCTATGTGGTTAAACAGCTAAGTCAAGCGATGGTTAATCCTACCAAACTCTTTTGGAAGGTGAGTAAGCATGTCCTAAGATATCTGAAGGGAACATCTAAGTATGGATTATGGTATAGACAGATAGATGAGGTGAAGTTGCATGGCTTCACAGATGCAGATTGGGTAGGCATCCCAACAGACAGAAAGAGCACATCAGGGGGGATCTTTAGTATCGGATCTACAATTGTTTCTTGGTACAAAAGGAAATAGAGATCCGTGGCACTTAGTTCAGCGGAAGCGGAATACATGGCAGTGAGTCAAGCTGCATGTGAGACTATCTGGATGAGGAAGATCTTGGCTGGTTTGTTTGGTTCTCATTTAGATCCGACATTGATTTATTGTGATAATCAGAGTTGCATTAAACTCTCGATTAATCCTGTGTTTCATGACAGATCTAAGCATATAGATATTCAGTATCATCATCTCAGAGATTGTGTGCAACGGAAGATCATGTTGCTTCAATACATTCCTATGGAAGATCAGGATGCGGACATTCTGACAAAGGTGCTCACCAGGAGCAAATTCAAATATCATAGAGATGGGATTGGGGTGAAGGATAATACCTTTCTTGTTGAGAGGGAGTGTTGAAAAGTCAACAAAAAACATGTGTCTAATTTATTTTTCCCTTAATTAAATTAGACAATAAATATTAATCTATTATCTCATTCATAACTGAGTGATTTGGATTTGTAATAGAATTATAAGTGTAGTTAAGTGAGTTAAGATAAGTTGTGCTATTTGTAACTAAACATGCACTAGTGAGAGTTCAGTTAATCAGTTAACTCAGATGCAACTAAAGATTCATCACGGTTAACTACATGCATGCAAATCCATTGGAGATCTAGTTGAGATAATAGGTGAAAGGGACAGTTGGCTATCAGTTGTGATTTTTTCACACATGCATTGGATATGCTTATGAGCATGTGCAAACGAGGCAATTGTATCCATTCGATTTATTGTGAGAATTCGGATTGCAGAGTTTGTGCAGAGGAGGCAGGTTGTCTGGACACAAGAATTGGCACATGTATTTACTAATTTGTGTATGAAAATGTGAGACAATTGTATTGTACTGAGAGCTCTTGGATTAGAGTTTTGTATGAGATTGTTTCAGGGTTCATGATATACATAATATATGATTGTCAGGTTTTTAGCTTTACGCTTTCCCGGTAAAATTTTTGTGTTGTGTGTTATTGATATTTCACTTTGTGCATTGTGGTTGTGATCGTGGTTTAATTGCTTCTACAATAATAAGAGTAGAATCGATTCTGTATTTAACAAGTGGCAGAAATTGTTAGATCAGGAGAATCGCAGGAATACATTAATTTGTATCGAAATTTCTACAAGACATACCAATGTCCTTTCTTGAGCCTAAATGGTAACCCCTTTTAAAGGCAATCTTTGCATACATCACCTATTAGGGAAGGTACAACAGGGTTATGTTTTACCACTTTAAGCTATTGAACCATTTCACAGGCAAGTCTCCCATCAATTTTCCCTTCTACTTGCACAAAGCTCTCAAAACAATGGCCAGACAAGTCAAGGCAAAGCCTACCAAAGTGGCCAGCAGGTTGCCACACCAAGGGTTGATTATAATCATTATTAAAGAGTCCTTGAAGAAGAAACAAGTGGATTGGAATTACTTCCTATTTTGGAATAAGTTCCAAACTAATTTTCAACAGGATGAAAAGGGGAAGAAATCTGCTACTAAGAAGTCCATCACCCCTAAGAGCATTCGAAGAAAAGGAAGGCTATATCACCTCCAAGAGATCCGACAAAATCATCCTCTGCTAAAAGAAAAAGAACCAAAAGGAAATTACAGTTTGGTAAAGAGGGTGAGCAGACCAAGGACCTCACTAAAGGAGATAACCCTTTGAACTTACCATACAGTGACTTAGAGCCAGAGAAGGAGTTAGCAGAGACAGAGGGTGATGAACAGGCTGAGAAAGTTGCAAAATATTATCCCAACTTTCCCTCACCAACTCCTCCATATGAACACAGTCAACCATTAGCAAAAGCTTCTTCAAGCAAGCCTAAAGCATCCAAGACTCAGAAAATCAATAAACTTCTGAAACAGATCTATGAGATGGAAGTTTTAGAAAGAGTCATTAAAAAGGAAAATACAGACTTAACTGAAAGAAATGCAGAACTTTATAACATGAACCAAAGTCTCAAGGAAAAGCATGATAAAATCAAGGACAGGAACAGGGTGCTGATAAGAGAGAACATGAAGCTGTACAAGCAACTTAGACTTCTGAGGCTAAAGTTAAAAGAGTCTCAACCTCCAACACAAGATCAAACAGGTTTGGAAACTCTATCCGAGTTAGCTAAAACAATGGTGGATATACCACAGTCTTCCAAACAACAAGTTAAAACTCGCAGATCTGTACGAGGAGGAGTTGCATCATCAAAGAGGCCTTGAACACTCAGCAAAGCATCAAGTTAATCAATTTTTTCAATTTTGAAGTTTTGGACAAAGATAAATTTTCGGTGGTTTAGGCAAATAGGACGATTGTTCATTAACCACCGAAAGGAGAGCTTTCGGTAGTTAATACACCTAGAATTCCTCTGTGTTAACCACCGAAACCTGTAACTTGCCAGAGAAAGCTAAATTTTGCACAGATCAAGGTTTTACTAATCCAAATCATTTGAAAACACTTGTAATGGATAGATGTTGAATTATAGAGTTAGATTCAAGATCCATTTTTTGTGTATAAGGATTAGAAAATGTAGCCAAGTTGGTTTTGGTACCTATTTTGGTGGCAACAAATTAGGATTTTTGCACATCTCAACAAATTCAAATTTTATCTCTTGCAAGAGTCACCAATCCTCCTTGGAAGGCTATTCTGCACTGTACAAGGACTCTACAAAATCTGAAGACCATGAAATGTGGAATTGACCTCATTTTGAGGATCATTCCTTATCTATTGCAAGTTAGTTTTGATTTTCTATTTTTAGCATATCTGATCCATTAATTCAGGATCTAGATACTGTGTTGTAAAAGCTATAAAGATGAAAACAAAAGATGAACAATGGGTTCGATTTTGAGTTCTATATTCTACGTTTTTTGTATGAAAGACATTTTCTTTAATATATCAAGCCTGGAAGCTTCTTTCATTTGTTATTGTCAGATCCTCCTTCATGTTTGTCTATGCATATGAGTGGAATTCGTTCTTTTGTCTTTGTTTAATGGTCCTATGGTAACTGTCATCTTACTTTTGATTGTTAAGAAATAATCATAAGCATCTTTGGCTAGTTTGTTCACCCATCATATATATGGTTTATGTATGTTTTGGTTAACCGATTGGTTTTCTTATCCATCTGTTATACAAACCTATCTGATAAATAGCTCTTGAAGGCCTTGTGCTGCATGAATATAGTTAGACTGTCTTGAAGATACAATCCAGAGATTAAGATATTCATCTTGATCCAAACCCACACCTATTATTGAGAAAATAGTTTCCAAAAAAATTAAGTTACCAGGCATCTCTGACTTACAGCCTAGGAGAGTTTCATGGAGTGATAAGAGGTTGGTACTTTATCCCCAGCTTAAGAAGATAGCGAATTAACTTCAGCTTGAATTCTAGAGGTTGGAAGCATTGCCCCCTAATATTTGTTTCATCCAACAGCATAGGCGGATGAAATGAAGCTTCAAATACTATATGTAATGAAGTACTTGACTCAACCAAAGAAAGGGGAAAAAATCTATTTCACTTTTTAACGAGATTTCTACAGAGAAGAAAAACTATGCTTGAGAATCTAGGTTTAATCCTTAGACCTTTGTTTCATTTTCTAATGAGATTGACATAGGAGAAGAACTATGCTCATAAACTCTGTTTCATTTTTTAACGAGGTTTCCACAGAGATGCAAAAAATATCCTCATAGTTGGTTTCATTTTTTAACGAGATTGAAATTAGAAAACTATGCTCAAATCTCTCTTCTTGATCATGTATTCGAAGAGGACGATGGTCCAAAAGGAAACCATGTCAAGGGAAAAAAATCATTCATGGATTCCAAGAGATCTTCACTCGATGGAAGAAACACACCCTGGAAGGAACACATGTCGAGGGCCACGATAGGGATGAGGAGGTCAGGATCCAATAGCCCTACCAAAGATATCACCATGTCAACTACCGGATCCAATAGCCCTACCGAAGAGATCACTATGTCAACTACTGGATCCAAGTCATAAGAGATTGAGCTTACAATGAGAGGCTCATCTACATCGACAGCTAAAGGCATGGGAGACAATGCCACATAATTGACCTGTGGCAAGGGTGATATCGTCTGCATATAAGAACCATTTAGGGAGGTCATAGAGTTGGTAATCAAGTCAAGACAAACGAATGAAAGTTGATCAATAGTCACAATTATTCTATCATGAGGGAAAAATATCACATGAAAAAGAGTGGACATGATAGCTTTCATGCATTATAAATAATCTCTCCCAAGGATTAAATCGAAATCCAAGGGGTCTTGGACTACCATGATGTCATTAAAGATAGTTTTCCCTCCCAAAGTTATGGGAAACAGAGGAAGGGTCAATAAAGGTTGACTGGTTCTTTTGTTAAAAGCTAACAAATTTTGCGTAACCGACACAAGTTGAGGATAACCCAAATATTTACAATAAATAGAGGGCAAAATACTAACGGACACACCTTCATCTATCAACATATGAGGAACATACTAACCACAAACATGTACTGTAATCTTGAAATGAATGTGAGAGGGAATACGAGGTCCAGTTAGCGGACCCCCTCAAAAAATGATATCTTCATTAATTGGAGGGGGTTCTACGGGAGAAGGAGGAATTCCCCCTAGCACAATAGATTTTGTATTAATGAGAAAAATGTGGGAAGTATTGCATTTACTTTCTAGTGGAGTAGGATTGACCGATGATGAGATCAGATCGACCAATTGAATTGCATTCTCCAAGGGGAGAATGGGGTTGACAGATGGAAATGGATCGACCGCTTGGGTTGCACTCTCTAACGGGAGAGTGGGATCGACCAAGAATGGGATTATATCGACCACTTTGTCAACTTATTCACCTAAGGATGTGACTAGATTGACTACTTGATCAAGCAAACCAACCGATGAAGGGACTGGATTGATCATGCCATCAATGACAGGTGGGTTGAGAGTAAGGTTGGGGTAAGCAGTTGGAAGTTGAGGCTGGGAAGTAGTCATGTATTCTAGTAATTTTAAGGCTTCGTACATATGAGGGAAAAGGTGATTTTTATAACTCCCTCTGCATAACATACATGGGAACTTGACTCTACTTTTCTTCTTCCCAACAGTATCCTGACTAGTTGGTGGGAGGTTATTAACATGTTGTTTAGGGGCTAATGAAATGGGCTGGCAAGGGTGTGTAGACAAGGCCTCTATGCCTTGGATAGGCCAGGGAAATCCTTAAGAATATGGATATCCTTACAAATCCTACAAGGGCACTTGGGCTTATGGGTTGTTTGGGTGATCTTTGCATCACCAACACTCCCAGCACAATTATCAATAACTGGTGTTTGTCCAACATGTTTGGGAGTGGTTAGAAGTTTGGACCCTTGCTTATTATTCTTCTTCTTAATATTCCTTTTCTTCTTCTTCGTATCCACCACGTTACTAGCTTTAAAGCTTTCACTTGATGAAGAAGATGAAACGGAAGAAGACCCTGCAAGTGAAGAAGGCGAAGAATATCTTATGGGTGAAGAAGGTGAAGGATCAACATGATGCTGATGTTCTTGGGGGGAAGTGTTTACAACCAAAGCACTAGCTGCATTTGGGATTACCTGAGTGGAAAAAACCATATCGATAATTCAATTGTGAGACCTATAAGGCTCAAAGTAGCGATGTAAGGAGGACCAACGTTTTCGTATGAAGGAAAAATGAAAGGTTACCCCGGAGTAGGGGTTGATTCATTGGTCGTTCCGGGAACTGAAGCCATTAAACATAGATCCAACCTAGAGTATGCTAGGGAAAAATAAACAACACACGCTAAAATTCTAGGAAGCAAGCAAATAAACAAAACCTTCTCCCAATATGAAATCCAACGTCACGAGAACAATGTAAGAAGGGGTTGAGGTAGAGTGGGTGGAAAAGTTACGTTGATGAAATTCTTAACGAACTTACACCTCGATGCAAGCTCCCACACATAAACATGGGTATACCCTCCAAGGAGCCCGAGTGAGCTTGGCTAATGTCGATTCCAGTTACCGTGAAGACTTTCCCCTCCAGAGTCACCTTTTGTAAAGACCTGTTGACGTGCGTTTATGACACATCATCAATGAGAAGGGAAGATCAAGGATGAGGATGTATAATTAACCTAAGACATTTAAAGTAACCAACCTTGACGGGTTTTACGGCTTTGTTAGCCAATGAAAACACTAAGGTAAACTAAGAAAACAAAAGATTATTTATCTATATAAACCCACTAAGTACATTTTCTAATCTATCTATCTATTAATATATAAATAACACACAGTCTTATTTATATAATATACAATATCTATGTACATATACAAGGTTTATATAATCTACAGAATCTATGATTTTGTAGCTAGTCTAGTAAAACAAGAAAACAAATTATGTTGCAACAAACCAATCAAAACGTTAACTCTAAGAAATTGTTTACCAAGTCAAACATTCGAAAAAGAGGAATCTAGAAATTCTGAATTCATAACAACATTGACATTAGATGAGTTTTTAATAATGATGTCCCCTGATTTCTTGGATCTCTTGTTATCCCTGGGAGAAGTTTGTTGCACACTTACTCTCAAATCCAAATTTTCCCTTTCCAAAACTATGTTTCAAGCTAGCACATGGTTAAGACGAGCTTGCAAATATGCGATGTATTGATAGTACCTCTGAATCCAAGTGAATCACTCCTCACAATACACCTATTCCAGTCCTGGTATAGGACACGTATTTTCTGAGTTTAAAGGCATACCTTGTTCCATCGTAGTTTTTAGATCATTCTGTATCCTTGTAAACCCTTCTTTCTCCCTTAAAAACGAAGGCAGATTCAAAACGAAATTGTATTGTGGTGAATCCACTCTAGTAAAGCTTACATCTTCAACATAAATCATATCTTCTATTACTACTATCAGAATGGGCTTGTTATTATTTTGATATAGGTTCCTTGTCATCCTTGACAAAAGCCGACTACTTCTCTTATTTTTGAAATCCAAGTCATTAGCATCCTGTCTAACTTGCTTCCCCTTACTTTTAATTTTATCGTTATCATATGTAATATTAGGTTGTACAAGACCGAGGGCGATTCATGAACTATCCCTCAAATGACTCAGGATTTCTTCCAAAGGTCTCTTTGGAACAAAATCGTGTTTTTTGGAAGTAATTTTGGTTACATGAAGAAAATCGATCGGAGTACTGGTAGGTAAGACAGAGTCTTTCAGGACCTGCACCTCAACTCAGAAATCTTGGAGAGAATGAGATGAGATACTTGGACAAACAGGTTCATCATTACTC
Organism: Picea sitchensis; assembly: GCA_010110895.2. Taxonomy (NCBI): domain Eukaryota; kingdom Viridiplantae; phylum Streptophyta; class Pinopsida; order Pinales; family Pinaceae; genus Picea; species Picea sitchensis. The sequence goes on along the minus strand of SNQJ01S0120579.1, from coordinate 33,266 downwards.
AGAGGTAAATAAGAAACGAACTCAGATTGCAAAGGAACAAACCCATTCCTAAAAAGAAAATTCTTCTAGGTATCCCCTGTTTTTAACAATTGGGCATTCACCAGAATGTGAATTAAATCATGATGGAACAGGCTGGACACAGTGTTAGGGTTCTGTCTCTGGTAAAACTTGGACATTTTATGAATACTCTTGGCCAAATAAAAAGGAAAATTCAACTTGAACCCTAGGAAAATCATCAACAATTGTATATGAAACAAGAACACCAACCCATAACACCCTTCACAAGTAACAAATTGTTTTATTACCAACAGTAAGCCATGCCAATGGGTTTTAACTAACTGTATAGGCGTACCTTTCACATTGTAGCATGACCTTTTGGAGAACAACAAGGAATGGCAAGGTATACCCTCTATCTTCAGATTCTTAAACCATCGATCACCTTCTTGTGACAAACCAGTTGCCTCAGCTATGGATTTGTCGCTCACCTACAACTGAATGTCTCCTACATTAGCTTTGGTTCCGTTGAAATTTTTGGCAAAGGCCTATTCAACCTCTAGCTTGAAACCCTCAAAAGACTGAATGAATTTTACCCAACCTAAAAGGACCAGGTCATATACAACGTCGTCATGATATAAAAATACTTGTGAGCCATTTGGATCCACTCTAACCACAAGGGCCATCAACTTGTGAACCATGTACCAGAAGACACAAAATGGAGGGGTCTGTGCTTGAGCAAACCCAAAACAATAAATGGTTGAGTTTCATGGATAACGGTGAACCAAAAAATAAGGGCTCAAAGAAACACTACCATGAATTCCACCCCGAGCTTTGATTAACCACCCAGAACCAGAGGACCAAAAAATCAAAACCCACTTTGTTTCCTAAAACCTACTCTCTGGTCATGAAGGACCATCATGAAGATGAAATGAATGTGGTTATTGATGGACATGACATAGAGATGATTATTTCATAGAAAGGAAACTAACCATGTAATACATCGACAAGACAACGACAAGCATCTCATCATAACATTCAGATCATATGGTGGGGGCAAAAAACATATAACCAAAATTCACAAAAGATAAGAAACAAATCAAACATTGAAAATTAGTTCAATAATAAAATCGAATGAATAACAAAACGATTTGGTTTCAACCTTATGTTATGAAATATTTTGCAAATATTTTAACATTGTTGAGCATTCACCATTGAAACGTAGTCTAAGTGCTTTATGATTTTAGATTTTCCAAATAGTTTGTTTGATTATATAGGGTGAAAACCTTAAGAGTTCATTCGATGTCTTTGGGATAGGATTTAAATTTCACGCTTTTCAGACATGAAATTGAAATGGGTAAACGCGTTATCTATCAATGAAATAAAATCAAAACAACTGATCAAAAAAAGTAATCACCCAAAAATAATCAATTATGTCATATATACAACTCAAGCAGTGGGTATAGAAATTTCTCTTTGCAATTTTGTATTTCAAATATCAACAAAAAGAGATGTTAGTTTGGCTACCAACAATGACGACTCATTGGGTGAAGCAATTATCTCTGCATCATCAAACCTTCACGTCAGGGAAAAGAAAGACTTGGATAACACTTAAAGAAACCTTGAAACATATCATATTTAAAGATTAAAAGTATTAAGATTAGTTCGGAAAAAAATTAGCACAGTCATACTCATAAAAGGAGTGCTTTAACATACGATTATAACCTGAAAGTTAGTTTTGATCAAAAGGCGACGATATTTATAAAGGTAAATTCAATACCATTGATAGGGCCACTGCTGCCAGCAGGTGTTCATAGCCTTGACAAGGATGTCATTTAACCCAAAATATGTTTATCCATGATATAAACCTTTTTAATATATGATCAACTTATAAAACATACATGACATATCTCGAACTCGACATTGCGTTGCCAGCAGGCCTGTTCAGTACCTAGCGAAGTTGTCTTGGTATCATGTGCGCATTTACCTACTAGCAACGTGCCTGTTTAGTACCCTGGTGAGTTTACACACAGTTTTGACATATTAAAGTGATTCCTACCCTCCTTAGTCATTTGTAATGATATAATTTAGAGATTTCAAATTGACAAAGAGGGTGGGGTGATACTGGAGATTTGATAATTAGGCAGATATATGACCGATCACTATTATTTACTTTTTTGTTCTTTTAGAAATGGTAGTTCTTATCATGGTTTATACGTTTAGATTTAAATCAATAAAACATCATAGAGGATGGGGAAGCGCTTTGAGGTGATCTCTTTAGAACTAGGATGGTGTAAAAAGTTTAAAGGTAATGATACTTCCCAAAGATCTGGACAAAATTTCAGGAATAATATTCTGGAAAAGAACCTCTAGAATGATTGTCTTATAAACCCATTATCTGAGCTAAGTATTAGTATTGAGGACGTTTGGATTGTTTCAAATTTCCATCCATTGATAAATCCGATGATGAAAATTCCCTTCCACAATAGTTTGTGATCCATAAATAACTCAATCAAATAAATAATAAAGAAAGAAACAACAAAATAATCAATAGAAAACAAAATTGTACACAACTTGGGATATTTACAGGGTGTTAGGTCTTATTTCTATCAAGAGAAATACTACTTGAGAGTCTGTCCATTCACCGAGAAAGTGTCTGGCTGTCCCTCCAAGTTTTACAGACGAAAGGAACTAGGACCCAATTTTTCTGCAATAACAAATGGTCCCAACCATATATTTTGAAACTTGGTGTGTTCTCCTTTGTCCTCATGTGTTTTATCCCACTTGAGAACCAAATCTCCTACGCTGAATTTTCTATCATAGGATGAACTTGCATCAAACTAGTGTTTAACAATTTGTTGGTGTTGATCTAGTTTATGTTTTGCTTGTGTCTTAATTTCTTCCAATTTAAGTAAAGCATTTATTCGATTCTTTGAAGGAGGAAATTCTTCTTCTTGAACCTTATGAGATAACTGAAGTGATGGGAGAAATACATGGGGAGGAAGAATAGATTCTCTTACTTAAACGAGTTATAAAGGAGAATTACCGATGGATGCTTTTGGGGTGACCCTGTCGACCCATAGTGTGTTATATAATGCATTGTGCCAATTTTTGTGATTATCTGACACTGTTCTTTTCAGTATTTTAATCAGATTTTTGTTTGTCAAATCATCCATGCCATTTCCTTGAGGATAGTAACTAGCAGAGTATTTTAACTTAATTCCCTTTTCTAGAGAATAGATATTCATGTCCAAGGATGAAAAGTAAGAAGCATTGTCGAAAACTAAACATTCAAGTATCCCGAAACGTGTGATAATATGAGAATTTAAGAACAAAATTACCTGATTGGTGTTTACTACCCTTAACGGTGAAGCTTCAGACCATATGGTAAAACAATCCATTTTCATGAGAATGTATTTGTGTTGTTGTGAATAAGGTGGGTTAATTGTCCCTATGATATATATGCTCCACTGCTGGAATGATGTGCCTACTGTAACTGGCTCCAAGGGGAATGCAACCTTCTTAACTCGTCTTGTAGCTTTTTGAAAAATTACACATTTGGGAGCCATAGTATGAGAATATTTAAATAATGTGGGCCAATAGTAACCAACCCTAAGTACTTTTCTGGGTGGTTGTATCCCCACCAAAATGACCCCGACATCACCAGAATGTAGCTCAAGTAACACTTTTTCAGATTCTTCCTTTTCTAGGCAACACAGAAATACACCATCAAAATTCTTCCTAAACAATACATCATTAATTAATTGAAAAGATGAAGACTTGAGTCTTAGTGATCTTCTATTTTTGGGCTCGAGATTTCGAGGAGTAGTTCCGTGCAACAAATAAAAACTGATATCATTATACTAAGAATTAGGCAAAATTTGTGTACAATAGATTTGTGTTTCATGATGTATTTTTTCAGCTGGTATTGCTAGTTCATTATCTGACATTTCAACTGAGTCATCCACTAGTTTGGAAAGGCCTTGGCCTCTAACAATTTGTGCCGGTATGATTTCAATATCATACTCTTGAAGAGAGGTCATCCAATTGTCCCTCTTCTCTCCAAGCTCCTTCTGAACTAACAAATTTCTTACTGTAGGGTAAGGAACAACGAATTTAATCCTGGATTTCAAAAGGTAAGGTCTAAAATGTTTTACTTCCTTAAATGAAACAAATTCTTGTTGATCAATTGCAAGATAATTTAATTTTTCTCCTTTAAAATCATAACTCATAAACGAAATGGGGATTTCATTATTTTCAATGTTTTTTCTGAGTAAGTACAACAATATATGATCTGTCTGATGCAAAAGTATAAAGCATGAAGTCTTTGGATGAATCAGGACTCATTAAGGAGGGGGCTTCTATTATATATTTTCTAATAGAATTAAAAGCCAGGTTTTCTTGCGGTCCCTATTTAAAAAGAACATCCTTTTTAATCATGTTTTTCAGAGGCCTAACCATCTCAAAAAATCTTGGAACAAAACATCTGGAAAATTTTATTTTACCCAAAAAAGATTGCATTGCCTTTTTGGAAGATGGTGGAGGAATATTGGCAATAGATTGAGTTCGTTTGGGGTCTATTATCATTCCATCCTTTGAAACTATAAATCCAAGTAATCTTTGCTACTCTACTGAAAAAAGTGATTTCTTGGGATTCAGTGAAATACCGAACTTACGACAATGCTCTAGTACAACCCTAAGATGTGACAACTGATCTTTTTTATTCGTCGAAAATATAGTGACATCATATAGGTAAACAAAAAATGACTAGTTGATAAGGCCATGAAAAGAAATATCCATTTCCCTTTGGAAAGTGGCTCCGGCATTAATTAATCCCAAAGGCATTTTCGATAGCCATAAGTGCCCCAAGGGGTGAAGAATGTGGTTTCTAATTGATCTGACAGAGACAGGAGGACCTGGTTGTACCCTGAGAAACCATCTAATAAGGATAGTGTTTCAGAACCATATACCTATTGCAAGATTTGTTCCATTGGAGGAACAAGAAAATTGTCTTTATCTGAGGCCCAGTTTAATTTATGGAAATCGACACAGAGTTGTATTTCCCCATTCTTATTTCTTGCTGGGACCAATTTGGATACCCATTGGGTATGTCGAACCGGAAAAATGATCTTTGTGGTTAATAATTTATTTAGTTCCCTATTCACTATGGGTTCTAATTTAGGATGCATTTTCCTACGTTTTTGCTGAAATGGTTGGGTTTGGGGCTTCAAAGGGATTACATGTTGTATTATGTTTGGATCAAAGGTTTTCAAATCAGCGTATGCCCAAGAAAATACATCTTTAAATTCTTTAAATAATTTATGAATGCATATCTTTCTTGTTGAGAGCACCCTTTTCCCAGATTAATATTCTGAGGGTTATCTTGTGTTCCTAAGTTTACATTTTCATATAGTAATGAGGAATTGTTTATTTTGAAATTAACCACTATCCTAAATTTCTCATGTAAATCATAAAATATTTCTAACCTAACGATGGACTTAGGGATAGAAATTACCAAATCAGATGATGTTTCAGAAGAATGAGGGTCAGATGTTACCGAAAAATCACGAATATTTTCATTGTGAGTATTTTCATCAATTACAACGTCTTGGAAAGTGTCCTCCATATCCAGAAAATTTATGGTTTGTTGATCATCACCGAGCACTCTCCAATTGGTAATATTGTCATGGATTGATGGCATGAACATCAATTCAACATAAAATGCATTAGCATAAAATCCCTCGGTAGGTAATAATTTTGATGCAACATTAGCCAATAAATCTGCTTCAGAATTACTAGATCTAGGAATAGAACTTATGTTAAAAGAAAGAAATTTATGGATTAGGTTCCATACCTCAGTCTGGTATTTTTTGAGGTGAGGTGACAAACAATGACTAACATTTTTACCTATCTATCTACAATTTCATAATCACCAAATACCATCAATCTTTTCACTTCAAGATCTACAACCTTCTTAAGTCCCTGCAGGAGTGCTTCATATTCTACCGTGTTGTTTGTACACTCAAATTCTAATCTATAGGAAATGAATGTCTTATTACATTTGGGTTCAATCAAAACACAACTAGAACTGGCTCCTTCATGATATTTAGAACCATCAAAGTATAGAGACCGGATTTCATCATTTTCGCAACCATCAACAAAGTTTGCATCATTTTTAAAAGTTGTCGCCTAAGTATGGACTGATATTTCAGATTGTTGATTCGGATTTGTAATAGTGGATATTTCAGTCATGAAATTCCCAAAGAAAGTGTTCATACCTTCAGCTTCAAATTTATTTACATCGGTGGTAAAAGGTTCACTCGAGTCATTTAGATCTGTAACAATGTATTTCAATTAATGTTCCCTATTAATTATGAGCTTGTTTGGCTGGTCGTTTTCTAGTAACCACAAATGAGACCAATCTGTGGCGAAATAACCATGCAATTGTTTAGAACAATCTATGCTCAATAAAATTCCAGAGACCTCTAGAATATCAACGACTACTATGTCAATTACCTGGTGCACTTTTGGGTTAGATGATAATCTAATCAATACATCTTTAATCTCACCAACAACTTTGACATTAGTTCTATCTAACTGAATACTTTTCAAATAAGAAGGTTTGACTTCAACATTTATCTTCTAACACACAAAAAAGGCATTACATTCGATGAGGCCCCAGAATCTACCATACAATTATTCACATTTCTATTGAAGATTTTGAAAGTTAACGAAAATGGTGGCACATTTTTTCGTGGTGTGGGAGAAGAAGTGTGATGATTTTTTCCCGTTGTATCTGAAGTTATTTTATCTAAATTCTCTATACTTTTATCCGGCATGTCTTTTTTATTATGGTCCTCAGGTGATCTTTTGTTCACAACATCGTTTGTTTAATTTATGCCATTTTATGTTGACTTTTTGTCCAGGGTATCTTTCTTTTTACCATTATTAGCTATACTTCGCAACATTTTCTGAAGGATGAGAGGGAATTTGGGTAGTTCGAAAATCAATATATTTTCTTTTAGTATTTTAATATATTCAACAAGATCATATTCTAAATCTAGGGAGAAATGATTTCTTGATGTTTCAATCTATCTTGGTTGTATTGATATCGTATTTTTATTTTCCTCGAGTGAATATGTGTTTTTCACTTTACTATGAGTATTATATGGGTGTTGGTGTTTATGGACAGTTTCAAAATTAGCTTGGAAAATATTGTCGGAAAGATGTATGAAAACTGGGGGAGATGATTCCTTCTCATCATGTGTTTCTTCCTCACCTGCATCATTTTGGTTTTTAGGTGGGACAACAACAAAAATATTAGTTCCATTTAACATGGCTTGTATAACATGATGTAGCCCTTCAAAATTCATACCTTTTGTAGTTAGATTAGACCTATTTGGAGGAAGAGGTCTCCTAAAAGGTGGTCTATAATTCCCTTTACTTGAATATCCTTATTGTGTGGATATTTTCAAGTCTATGACTTGATTAGATAACTTTTGAAAGGATTTATGTAAACCCTCCAAATATAAGGTTTCTTGTTCTTTTTTATTTCGGGGAGGTATGGTAAGGATTTCTATCTTCTTTTTAGAAGAGGAAGTTGATTCATCTCCTGCATTTAAATTATCATTTAAACTAAGAATATCCTTTTCAATGAGGAATGCCTCCTCAAAATCTTCTAGTAAAGTGTTTTTCTTAGACCTCTTAACCCATATAGCTATGTTATGGTGTAGATATTTAGCATAGTATGCAATAATCAAGTTTTCAACATGCGTTGATTTTGTAGGGATTTTATTTTTAAGTGTAAGGAATCTCTGATTCAAATCCTTGACTTTTTCTTTGGGATTCATTTTCATGTTGGAAAATTCCATCACGAGAACTTTGAGAGATTTTTCATCCCCAAACTTTTCTAAGAAAAAGGTCTCAAATATGTTCCAGGAAACAATAGTTTGGGGATGTTGTGAAAAATACCATGTGGAGTCATTTCCTTCAAAGATGTAAGGGAATATTATACACATGACATCTTTGTGTTCAATGTTTCAAAGCCTAACAAATAACATGAATTTTTTAATATGATCTTTGATTGATTTCTTTGAATAGGGGTCAAACTTGGGTAACCATTTTTCGGGATGTTTGGGTAAAGGATGTTGAGGTCTGGGTACTTCCACAACATCTTGATCAAGCCAAGGTTTGGCAAGATTGTTTTGGTTAGCCATGGGATTTGTTATGTGTGATTTTTGAGATTGCCTAGATGAAGAACTGTCTTCATCAGAGGATTCTCCTCTTGAAGAGGGTAGAGAAGACATAGGTGGGGAAGGAGGAATTCCAAATCCTCCAACACCTTGTATTAGTGCTTTGAAAGGATCGGTAATGGTATCACATAATGTGCGATTGGGTGAACTAGTTCCAAGAGGATTTTCTTTCTGATTGGAAACATCAAGGGGTTGATTCAATTGTTCACCAAACTGTATAAGTATGGAAAATGTGCCCTGGGTCATTATTGTTGATTGGCGAGAATTACAGATAATTTCTTGTACATTAATTCCTCGAGGAACTGGTGTCACAGGTTCAGTGGGAATCTCAGGTGTGGATTTTGACGTAGTGGCTAGATCAGGTATAACTGTAGGTTCTGAGTGACTACAAGTCACGATGGTGGAACAATTATTTGGGGGATTCTTTTGACCTCCTCATGCCATTAATTACTTTCAGGCCCTCCTTCTAGCGCCATTTTTTGACATGCGTTTATGACACATTGTCAATGAGAAGGGAAGATCCGTTTTCAGGTTTTCTAATTAACCCAAGCCATTTAAAGTAACCTACCTCGATGGGTTTTACGACTTCGTTAGCCGGTGAAAATACTAAGGTAAACTAAGAAAACAAAAGACTATTTATCTATATAAACCCACTAAGTACATTTGCTAATATATCTATCTATTAATACATAAATAGCACACAATGTTATTTATATAATATACAATATCTATGTACATATACAAGGTTTCTGTAAAGCCTTGTGAAACTGAAAATTATACTACTGAAACAGAGTTTGAGTAACACATGAGGATAATAAAACTATTCTAAAAATGATTAATCACACAAACAACAAAATGAAGGAATATGATTTATGATGATATAACTGAAATGATCAAAGCATTTAAAGCTGAATTGTTTAATCGTTGTTCACTAAAAAATAAATCAACTTGTAAAAGATAGCTAACTTGTTGTTGATCAACAATAAAGGAAAGCACTAAGATATTTGTCTTTTTATGTAAGATATGCTCCAATAACTTTTTTTCCAATCATAAATCTATGGAAATCACTTTACAGAGAAGCAAATAATATATTTATGAGATTACGTGAAGAAATTCAAGCAATTTTAATATTTTGAAATAAATTTGTAAGAAACAGAAAGACAAATATTTTTCATGTGGCTTTATGTGATTCAAAATTTAGAGATGGAAGCAACTCCAATCTTCTGCAAATGATATAACAAATTCTAACATTCGACATAAACTCAAAACATAAAGATACATGTTTTATGTTTAATGAGCCATGGGGATTATAATAACCAAGAATTATGAACCATATCATAAAAATCTATAAGAAAAATTAAAAGAATATGATGACGAATAGACTAAAGATAACTCATACAATATATGTTTTCATGCTTTGAAAAATATGAAAATTAATATGACTACTAAATAATCATATCATAAAATTTGCTATCCAGACTAAAGCCAAAAATCATACTGTATTTCCATATCATTCAAAAAAAATGGTCCCTCTTTCAGGTTCCAAAAGAACACCCTTGTATCTAGGAAAGTATCAGTATTTAAAACATGTCATTGATCTATTTCTCATATACAACAGATAGAGACAAATCTTCACCTATAAAGTTTCTTCAAAAAATAACCTTTAATCTAGATCTGCAAAAACAACCATTCTAGTAATTTCGCAAAAGTAGTTACATCATTCAAAATATTGTTTTGAAACTGTTTTATAAAAAATGAATTGCAAATTAGAAGCATATCCTAATGATTCACTTTTTTCAACAACACTTGCAATTCACTCCTCCTCAAACCTGAAAAGAAGAAAGATAAAATTTAATTTAGAAAAAAAAATATCATAAACTAATTCTAGACAAGATACAAAATCTACGATTATGTAGCTAGTATGATAAAACAAGAAAACAATTTTTTTTGCAACAAACCAATCAAAACGTTAACTCTAATAAATTATTTACCAATTCAAACATTTGAAAAAGAGGAATCTGACAATTCTGAATTCATAACAACATTGACATTAGATGAGTTTTTAATAATGATGTCCCTTGATTTCTTGGATCTCTTGTTAGCCCTGGGGGAAGTTTGTTTCACACTGGCTCTCAAATTTGAATTTTCCCTTTCCAAAACTATGTTCTGACCTAGCACCTGGTTAAGATGAGCTTGCAAATATGAGATGTCTTGATAGTACCTCTGAATCCAAGTGAAGCACTCCTCACAATACACATGTTCCAGTCCTGGCAGAGGACGTGTATTGTCTGAGTTTAAAGGATTACCTTGTGCCATCACCGTTTTCAGATCATTTTGTATCCCTATAAACCCTTCTTTCTCCCTTAAAAATGAAGGCAGATTCGAAAAGAAATTGTACTGTGGTGAATCCACTCTAGTGGAATCAAAGCATACATCTTCAATAGAAATTGTATCTTCTATTACTACTGTCGGAATGGGTTTGTTATGATTTTGATATCGGTTCCTTGTCATCCTCGACAGAAGCCAACTACTCCTCTTATTTTTGAAATCCAGGTCATTAGCATTGTTGTCGTAAGAGTTGGTTCTAGGCTATAATAGAGCCAAGCCTTCGCACATTTTAAATGAAATACTAGTTTTCGTTTTTGATTGATCAGTCATAGGAGGATTCCAGAACTAGGTCTGAAACTTGCCTTTCAATCACTTATAGATCAAAAATGAAGAGGCATGACCTCGTTTGCCTAATTGATTTAATAAATAAGATGGATAGAGGATAAGAGATGAAGAATGTTGAAACAAAGAGTTAGGTATCTAATTCTAATAAGTCTAATATTCATTTCAATAGAGGAATGAAAAAATAACTTCAAAAGACAACATGCATATATATAACTTCTAATCTAGGTAGAAACAATCAAGCTACAGGTGTTGTTTTTCTCACAGCATAAACAAAGGAAAAGTTGAACCTAAGAGGTTTCCCAATAAATGACTATAGTAGAGTTATTACTGAATTAAAGCCATTACAGGATGAATATGTAAAAGAAGGAAGAAAGAATGAATGTAAACCTGAGAAAACAATACAAGAAAAGATAGAATTACACAGTGATGAGGTATATAATCTCTTAGCAGTTTGTTCTATATTTGCTGAAAGAAATGGAATTACACACCCAACCCTCCAAAAGGATCTCATGTTGTCCCCCCCCCTCCCCCCCTTCTTCCTCAAGAAGATACAATCATATATAAGACTTCTTTGCCCTTCTAAAATCACTGAGAAACAATTCGAATTACAAAAGAAATTCCTCCAGAAAGGAACAAGTGCCTCATGATTAGAAACAAGGAATAGTAAAGTATAACCAAATCCCTAAAATTAGGGTTTACTGGTTGATTTTCAATAATGAACATTTACAATAAGGAAATAACTAACCCTCCAACTTGTAACAGATGAGAAATGACCCCAAAACTGACTAAGAGTCATGATAAACGAACTGGCAGTTGTTTAACTGAAATCTTTGTCTGTTTCTACATTTCTGGGCCATGTCTGCACAAAAACGTAGCACCATCTTGTGGGGAACTTTTTGTTATCTTCCTAAGCTCCAAATGAAGATCTGAAAGTACCATTGGAAATATTATGACTTCTATATGTCAATCGACTATTTGACCATGTAAAACGACCTTTCCATGGCTGAGAAAATTGAGTTTTTCCAAGGTAGTTTATCACTGGAAAAGCTTGTGATTTCGGTAGCTAACAGGCCCAAAAAATGGGTTCTTTAGCTACCGAAAAGCTTGGCTTTCGACAATTAACAACATGATTTCAGGGTGCCATAAGCTACCAAAAATTCTGGAACGAGATTTTTAAATGGTAACTATTGTTCGTCTCGAGTTTGCCTAGGTATTTGATAGAGAATAACACTGCCCTCTGTCAGTGGGTTCTCTGTCATGTGTCTTGGTGTGAGGCTGGCTCCTTGTATGCTGATCTAACACGTGTTGCTTTTATTTTATAGGTACGTGAATGCTGGACACGTTGTTGGTTTTAAATGTTACACTGTTGTGTCTTTTCAGATCATGAGGATGGGGCGCAATCAGTGTTATCATTCAATTAAAAGAAACGTTAAACCAACCAGAGCGACTGAACATAAGTAAACAACCCATTCTTTGGAGTTGATCTCGGCATTATTTGACTAAAGATGACAGGTAGAGAACATTCAGTGATGTGCGTAACAGAAAGATGGAAGTTTTTCCCACCTACACTTTCGATAGCTAAGGGCATATGAAATATGAGATTTAAGACACTAAAAGTCTGCACTTTCGGTAGCTAACGCTATAAATTTTTCCCTCCTAAGCTACTGAAAGCCAAAATTTCAATATTTGTTCCAACATAGGCTCCATCTAGGGATGGTGCTTTCCTGCAAAGCTCTAAGAATAGTAGACCATGTGCCTTCATCCATTGGGTGACCTGAAATCATCCATATCAAACTCTGAACCCCGCCACTTTACTTGCGCCTTTCCGAAACAAAAAGCCTCTTATGCATTCATTGGGCTATGGAGTCGAAATGCTTTAAAACAAAAATGTACTGGATTCCAAACTAAACTGGAAACATACTGAAAACCACTATTGTACTCTAATGCTCAAAGTCAATCTTATTTATATACATCACCTACTCTAACTACTAAAAAATTCTCACTGAATCAAATGATACAAAAATGCCAGTGAAGCCAATCCAATAACTGTCTACTTATTTGAAATCTGATCACACTTTCTTTGAGCAGCCTGAAAAAGGAAACTGACAACTCCCATATGAAATGCTATTGATCATGAATGTTCAAACTTTTCCTCGATTCCTATGAAAAAATATCGACCATGACATAGCATACTCCTCCATTAAATGACTCTAAAAGGTCAGCAAAAGGATCATGAAAAAATGCATGGTCCTAAGGTAAATAACAAGTTTCCTCTAGGATTCTGTGTTTTTCATCATTGTGCTCAAAATCATCTGATCTGGTATGCTCATGAAGACAGCTGAATCCTGGTTGATGACCATCCTTCCTCCATGAAAAACCTACAACAAATTGTTTTAACGAAATGATCTTATAATCATCATATCTGGGTGCAATAGATAAATCTGAAGTGTTATCAATTTGAAAAATGCTCGGGGTATCAACCATGAGAAACTATGATCCTTTCTCTGGCATGATTTCTATCCCAGATTTATACTCCTCCACATCAAAATCTAAATCATTCTCGAACACCAAACATTCTTTAGGATTGTTAAACATGACAACCACATTTTTTTCATGAAACAAAATAGAGTCTACAAGCTAATCTCCTGGCAGGGAATCATCATCATAAATAGGTTCACTGAATTCCTGTATAGTTTCATGGATGTCATCATTTAAAATCAGATTTTGATTAATAATAGAAGAAGTTTCATTCATGTATTCAAGATTGTGTGGATGTTGCAGATCTGTGTAAGCATGGGCTGCAACATAACTATTCAGGAGCAGATCTATCTCTTCTTCTGCTAAAGGAGGAGGTGTGTTAAGAACCAAATATAAATATAACATAGAAAAACCTCAGAATAAGTACTCAACGCCTTGAAAAAGAGAAAAATTCAGATAATAAGTCTCTTTGAGGGGGGAAACCTCCTTATGCCCACATAAATGTACAATTCCAAGATGATTCCAAATGAAAATGTCTCCTTGGTATATATAGGAGACTAGGAGGTATAATTACAACTAATGGAATAAAGCCGACATAAATAAAATAACATTACTCATCATTTAAAATCAGATTTTGATTAATAATAGAAGAAGTTTCATTCATGTATTCAAGATTGTGTGGATGTTGCAACTGGGTAAGCATGGGTCAGCAACATAACTATTCGGGGAGCAGCATCTATTCTTCTTCGCTAAAGGAGGAGTGTGTGTTAAGAACCAAATATAAATATAACATAGAAAACTCTAATAAGTACTCAACGCCCTGAAAAAGAGAAAAATTCAGATAATAAGTCTCTTGAGGAAACCTTATGCCCACATAAATGTACAATTCAAGATGATTCTGAAATGAAAATGTCTCCTTGGTATATATAGAGACTAGAGGTATAATTACAAATACTTGAAATAAGATTCCACATAAATAAAATAACATTACTTCACGTAATATGCCCTAATTAAGGGTAATGAGTCAATATTAGGGATTAACATGCCCCTCCCTTGAGACAAGTGTTGTCCCAATGCTTGAGTAACTCTTGCATGCTTCTACATAAAAGACTCCATCTTCCTGCGGAATTCAAATTTATTTTCCCTCCATTTAACGAGATAATTAAATGGATCTATTCCTCACTAGTTTAACTTGTGTTGATGGATTCAAGCTCCAACATGATTTTTCCTTCCTTGTCAAATTTCTGTCAATATAGTTTGAACTGACTGTCACCTATAACCTCTTTTGCCATTGTTATGGAAACCGGTGTACTTGTGAAGATGTAGGCAACCCAATTTGTATGCCATAGTACCACCTTGCAACACCTTATAAGGGCCATATAATTTGGTGATAATTTATCCTTCTTGGCTTGCTTTATGGACATCTATTTGTATGGTTGTAGTCTTAAAAACACCCAATACCCTACTTCAAAACTTCTTTCACTATGATGTTGATCTGCTTGTTGTTTCATGCGATTATGTTCCATGGTTAGGTTGTCCTTTAAGATTTGGAGAACTTGTTGTTGATGCTCGATGTGATCTTTCACTGCTTGAACCTTAGATTTTTCTTTTAGAGAAGAAATGATGGAAGGAGGCTGGTATCCATAGAGTTCCATAAATGGTGTCATTTTTGTTGCAGTATGAAAGGAAGTGTTATACCACCATTCTACCATAACCATTTGAACTATTGTGTTTTTTTATCAGAGACAAAGAAACGAAGGTAGCCTTCCAGACATTTGTTCACTATCTCAGTTTGTCCATCAGATTGAGGATGATAGGATGAGCTATGAGCTAATTGAGTACCCACACAAGAAAATAATTATGTCCAAAAATGTCCAATGAAGATGGGATCTCTGTCACTTACAATAATCTTTGGGTTGCCATATAGCTTTTGAACTGTCTCCATGAATGCGGTGGCAACTGTACTATCTTTGAAGGGATGTGAGAGTGCACAAAAGTGTGCGTACTTGGTCAGTCTATCAACAATCACCATGATGACACTCTTTCCTTCAGACTTCGGTAACCCTATGATGAAATCCATGGAAACCTCCTCCCAACACTGACTTGGGATGGATAATGGTTGTAA
>SNQJ01S0120579.1:0-17734 GCA_010110895.2 Picea sitchensis | reverse complement strand
TGTCAATATTAATAAGGCCTTTCAATAAAATAGAATAAGGCGAATGTAAGAAGACCTAATAGAAGATTCTGCTTCTAGATGGATCTTCCTCTAGATGCTTCTCTTAATAGACATATTTAGTATAAATAAGAGGTGAGGGTATGTGAACCCTAGCTTGGAGATTATTGTAACATAGCACTGCTCGACTGGAGGTTTCCCCCTCGAAGAGGCCTGTGAACATTGCTATCTGAATCAAAGTATTGTTTTTGTTGCTATTTCGTATATCATTTCTGTGTATTGTGAAGATTATGCTGGATATTTTACTGTTATTCTGTCATTTCTAGCATTTCATTTATGTTCTGCATATTTTATATATCTGGTATCTTGCAACCTCTCTCATTTTTTACACAAGTGTTATTATTTGGAAGATATGAAATGATATTTGAGGCCTATTTTCCATAATTTCACCAAGCCAGATTTGCTGACAGAGTTTTAAAATATTTTGAAATTTGACTTTATGGACCTCCAACTCAACAAGGTTGATCCAAAATTGATATGGATATTGAAGCTTGGATATTATCCTATCATATCCTATGATTTTATCTTAAGTAGGCACATTTTTAGTTGGTCAAAAATCAAACCCTAGATAGTATGATATGAGTAGATTTTGGAAAATATTCTTTCCTAAGTTATTGTAACAACTTTCTATCTTTGTCAAAAGATGGATTTCAACCTCCTTAGGCTAGAATATGATATTTTTGTATATATTTAACGAGGGGGGAGGTCCAAAGGGTTGGCGTAATCATAAAGGACAACTTTTCATTGAACATTGTACACATTTTCTTAATTTGAATGAAATACTAGTGCAGATGTCTAGAGCTTTTTCATACCAAAGATTCTAGTGGTAATGACCTGAAGTCTATGTTCCTTTTATGTATGTTCTTCTTGTTTATTTATCCATACCAAATATTCTAGTGGTAATGACCTGAAATCTATGTTCCTTTTATGTATGTTCTTCTTGTTTATTTATCTTTCATCTGATGATACTTATATGTTTAAATTGGATATCAAATGGTATGAAATTCATCTCAAATGAGGCTTTAAATTATAGCAATTTGAACACTTTTATTTCCTTCTTAACTCATCAGAATTCATGTTTAATGGTGCTATGAATGGTGTTATATGTTTTCCTCTTTCTTCCATTCTACAACATCAAATTAAAAACTAAAATATCACTGCCTACCTAGCCTTTGCTTCCTTGAGAGTTCTACCTATCAAACATTGTTTTCATTTTCTTTCAAGGAATTGACTCCATTACCCAACAAGTTCCTTTCCTTCTTTCCAGTAAACCTTAGAAACCCCTTCATTTAATCCAAGATCTAGCCTCTAATCCTAAAAAAAAAACCTATATTTAGAGACCAAGTGACAAGGAAGATCCCTCTCTGAATTGAAAGGCTAGTTTCAGTTCTAAAGTGGTTGTGTTGTTACCTTTGTGAGATGCTTCCTTAGCCTAGGTGATTTAATTAGTGATAACATTTTGGCATGGTTGTCGGGGAATGAAAGTGAAATTTTCCTTAGGATAAACGACAAAGTTCATATTTTACTTCTGATGGTGAAAAGAAGCCAAACAAATGAAGGTTGTATCATTCACATGGTGACTCCAATCAAACTTCAAATCATATTCAAAGACTCTATTGGAGAATGAGACTTTTTGACAGAGATATGGAAGAGAAGTATGGAAAAATAAGGTACTTGAGCTTAACTTTAGTTCAAGAAGTAATTTTCTGTTTTATCAATATCTTCTTGTCCTTTCCTGAGTTTTCAAAAGAATACTTCTTCACTTACTACATTCAAATGAAGACCAAATATCTACCCTTGTATATCCTTCATTGCAGATTGTAGATATATCGCCTTCTTGTATAATTGATATTCATCAAGCTCCCTCCTTTGAGCCATATGATGTTCATGATCATTCTTGTGAGATTAATGAAACCAAATCTAATCTTGTACCTTCTGTTCTTAATCCCGCACCCTCCAAGATTCAAGAAAGATACAATCCTCTTAAATTTCCTTCCATCCTTCATAACTTTCCTCTGAAACATTATAAGTACCTTCTTAAGTTCAATGGAGACTTTGATGGAAATTCATCTGGAAAACATATTCAGGTCTTTGAGCATTTTATAGACCTTTTTGAGATTTAACATGATGGTGTGTCTATGAGGGAATTTTCTCAGTCCTTACAAGGGGATGCCAAAATATGGTTCAGGCATTTGTAGCTTGAGTCAATTAGTTCATGGGATAAATTGAGAGAAGTATTTTTGGAATTTTGGGGTGAGAGGATGCCATGGAATATTTTCCTTTCATAGTTTTATGCCACAAGGAGAAAGAAAGATGAAACTATCTCAAGTTTCAATAGGATGTTTTCTAGTATTTATTACAATATTCCTAATGAGATTCAACCACCTAAAGGTACTGCCAAGATTCACTATGAAAAAACTTTCCCACTAGAACTTTCTTTGCTTCTTTTGGAAAGGAAGTTAGTCACCTTGCAGTAAATGTTCACTGATTCCCAAGAGGTTGAAGACAATTTACAAGCTTGTGGAAAGTTTCTAGATCAGATTGAGAACAACGAGTTGGATGTTGAAGAATATGATAGTGAACATGAACAACAAACAACTGATCTAAATTTTGAGCAGAGGGTTGATAATAGTATGCATGGTCTTGAAGTTTTTAATGTTGATAATGTTGCAGAAAATTATATTTTACGTGTTAAAGAAGAAGTTGTTGGCCTAAATTGTTATGATGATGATTTGAATTTGGATCCATGTCACCATGATCTAGAAGCTGATTATTTTATGTATTCATTTCAATACAGTCATGAAAGTGAGTTGGAAGATCATCATGTTGAAGAGCAAGTTGTTGTCCCTATGTTTTTCATTGATGACATTGCAGATGTGGATGATTTTCTCAGGTATGATGAGTACAATGATGACTATGAGGTTGAATTTCTAGAGAAGGCAATTGCCTGCTCTCTATTAGAAAATAATCTTGTGGCATTGTATATGGATAATTTCATCAATTCAGATTTGAAATTAGATGTATGTTCGCTATCAAAAAATGCTCCTTTTCAATAGATTGATGAAAGCACTAAGCTCATATATGATATTTACAACATTGAATATGATGAAAAATGTGAATCCGCTGACAATAAATCTCTGCCTTTATGTTTTGTTTCATTTAAATTGTTGAGAGAAAATTTTGAAACCATTAATGAAGTTGAGGAGTATGGTCTGATGCAAAGTCATCTAGACTCAATGGGGAAAATTGGCAGTGAATTGCAACAATCTCCTCTTGTTTTTCATGACCTGATAGTTGATTATATGGAGGGTTTCAACAGTCACAATTTGTAGCCTATGATCAATTGTAAGGATGGAAGGGCAGATGATCATGAGTTATTGTCAAAATAAACTATATCCTTGTTGCCAAAAGATGTTTTATTAAAACAATCCAATGTGGATTTTAAGTCCTTTTATGATAGTCAATAATTGAAATTGCATGAAAGAAAAGATGTAGTTGAAGGGTTGATGGAGTATGATTGTCTTCTGTATTCATTTGTGGATCCTTTTGCATATTTCTTGGACTCAAAAAGTGGGCCTAATGTTTTGAATTTTTTCAAATCTAAATCTATTTACAAGTTTTCATTGGAGTTGTTGTTAAGTAGGCTTCTCATTTTGCCTCTGAAGGAGTATAAGAAAGGAGGTGGAATAATTGACAAAGTGCTTATATGGTTGCACTGGATTTTTGATTTCACCTAATGAAATAGCTCAAAAATTAACTTACGATAGATAGGAGTGTGCCTGAATAAGATCAACACTCAGGGCATCTTTTTCAGTAGTGTACTTTCAATTTAGTTTTCAGTTTACAAATGACAATTTCCATTCTCAGTTTCGGTTGCAATTTGGTTTTAGTTTGAAAGGCGCAAGTTGCAGGTCAGTTTTCATATTATGGTGTTGAGGTTGGAACAACCCAATAGATAAAGCACCTAGTCTGTTGTTCTTTGCTGCCTCACAGGGAGGACAACATCCCCATTGGATCCATATGTTAGTGTTATTATTTTCAAGGTAGAGTTATAGGTTTTTCAAAGAGTTGTGTCTCATGAGTTTTTTCAAGGTCTGTGGGTCATTATTGCTACAAACCATCAACTGTCATGTCAAAAAGAGTCAAGTCATAAGTCTA
Organism: Picea sitchensis; assembly: GCA_010110895.2. Lineage (NCBI taxonomy): Eukaryota > Viridiplantae > Streptophyta > Pinopsida > Pinales > Pinaceae > Picea > Picea sitchensis. The sequence continues at coordinate 13,519 of SNQJ01S0120579.1, read as the reverse complement.
GGTGGAATTTTTTTTGTGGATATCATGGGAAATTATGACACATTATGAAAGGAAAAGAGACATAAAAGGTTATTATGGCCTATTCTATATCTTTCAAATGCTTATGGTACTTGATTTGCAAAAATTACACACATTGTGCAAAATTGATGCGCAAGTTCCCGAGTGCTACACAAACTGTCATATCACTCCAAAAAAATCAAATCGTATTTCAAATCGTATTTGCTCAACTTATGAATACCTCTCCCCTTCCATTTTTCATGTAGCAAACTCTCCAAGCATTGTTTCTCCTCTCTGCAAGTTCCTTGTGTAAGTTGTTAAATCATTCAACAGTGCAGTCAAAGTTCATAAAGGTGAGTGATGATGAAATAGTTAATGAGATAACATTAGCAAAATTAGGTCATCAATTAGATGTGTTTTGGCTTCATTCTTTGCAATATTAAGGAACATTAGGGTTTTGAAGTTTCGAGAGGAAGATGACATTTTGAGGAAGGACGAATGGGATCTAGGACACCTTATCATCATCATGAGGCAACCATCACCATAAACCATCATCATCTATCAACCGAAGTCAAAAAAAGGTGGACAATGTGTAAAAAATAGTTTTTCTACACAAAGTTTGCAAGGCACGCTACACAACTGTTATAGGTTGTAGTTACACAACGTGTTACAACAGCACGCGATGCAAAAGACAATTTAATGGTAAAATTCAATATCATTTTATGACCAATTGGGGAGAATTTTTGAAAAACAAATAGAGTTTTTTGTCAAGCATGAAGTCAGTAACAAAAACCTCTCTCGGTTTTTACACAGGTGTCATAGTTTGAGATATTTGAATGAATATTTACGGCCCATTTTTCCATATTTAAGCATTTAATGTTTTCTTGTTTAGTTATCATATTTGGGTGCAGATTTTGAGGATCGGGAGAAGAATTTTTGAAAACCAAAAGTGGTTTTTGTCACAAACGAACAAAATAACAAAAACCTCTCTCATTGTTTACACAGGTTTTATTATTTGAAATATATGAAATGATATTTGAGGCCTATTTTACGGAATTTCACCAAGCGAGATTTGTTGATAGAGTTCTAGAATATTTTCAAATTCGACTTGATGGACCTCCAAATTAGAAATTTTGATCCAAAATTTATATGGATATTGAATCTTGGATATTATCCTATCATATCCCATGAGTTTCTCTTCAGTTGGCACATTTTTAGTTGGTCAAAAATCAAACCCTAGATAGTAGGATATGAGCAAATTTTGGCAAATATTCTTTGCCAAGTTAATGTAACAACTTTCTATCTTTGGAAAAATATGGATTTCGACCTCCTTAGACTAGAATATGATATTTTTATATATATTAAATGAGGGGGGAGGTCCAAAGGGCTTGCATAAGAACAAAGGACAACTTTGCATTGAACATTGTATAGATTTTATAGATTTGAGTGAAATACTAGTGCAGATGTCCAAAGCTTTTTCATACCAAATATTCTAGTGGTAATGACCTGAAATCTGTTTTCCTTTTATGTATGTTCTTCTTGTTTCTTTATCTTTCATATGCTGATACTTATATGATTAAATTGGATATCAAATGGTCTAAAATACTCTCAAATGATGCTTTAGATTCTATTTGAACACTGTCATTTCCTTCTTAACTCATCAGAATTCATCTTTAATGGTGCTCTGAATGTTGTTATATGTTTTCCTATTTATTCCATTCTATAACATCAAATTAAAAACTGAAATATCATTGCATACCTAGCCTTTGCTTCCTTGAGAGTTATACCTACTAGACACTATTTTCATTTGCTTTCAAAGAATTGACTCCATTTCCCAACAAGTTCCTTTCCTTCTTGCCAACAAACTTTAAAAAACCCTTCATATAATCCAAGTTCTAGCCTCTAATCTTCAAAATAAACCCCATCTTTAGAGACCAAGTGACAAGAGAGATCCCTCTCTGAACTGAAAGGATAGTTTCAGTTCTAAAGTGGTTATGTGGTTACTTTTGTGAGTTGCTTCCTTATCCTAGAAAATTTACTCAGTGATAACATCAGGATTGACTTGAGATAAAGTTATCATTAAGTGGGTATAAAAGAAGAAGATACTAGAAAAAAAACCTTTTGAACAAGGTATGGACAGTATGAATTTGTAGTGGTGTTGTTTAGGTTGATAAATGCACCCTCTATGTTTATGTGTTTGATGAATGTGGTGTTTAGAGATTTTCTGGACAAGTTTTTCAGTGTATTCTTGGATGATATTCTTATATATTCCAAGATAGAGGAGGAGCATGGGAAACATTTGAAGATCGTGCTACAAGTATTGAGAGAACACCAATTGTATGCCAAGTTGATAAGATGAACTTTTTATCAAAAACAAATCCATTATTTGGGTCACATTGTTTCCGAAGATGGCATAGCAGTGGATCCAAAAAAGATTGAATCAAACAAAAGTTGGTCAGTGCTAACAAAAATTTTAAATGTTAGATCATTTATGGGTATAGTTGGTTATTATGGGAAATTCATTGCGATATTCTCCAAGATTGCAAACCCAATAACAACTTTGCAAAATAAAGGAGTAAAGTTTGAATGGAGTGCTAAGTGTGAAGAAAGTTTCTAGCACTTAAAGGATTTACTGACCAGTGCACCTATTTTAAAAGTTGGAGATCTAGATGAATATTTTGTTGTGTACATAGATGCATGCAAGGAAAGGCTTGATGGATTCCTTACACAAAATGGACATGTAATTTGTTATGAGTCCAAAAAATTGAAGGAGCATGAAATAAATTGTTCCACGTATGAATTAGAATTGGTAGCCATAGTACATTCTTTAAGAATGTGGAGGAAATACCTTATGGAAAAAATTTGAATTGAGGACAAACCATAGTAGTCTGAAATATTTGTTTGAAAAACCAGCACTAAATTTCGGACAACCTAGATGGCTGGAATTTCTTAGTGAATATGACTTTGAAATCAAGCACATAGAGGGAAAAGAGAACAAGGTGGATGATGCACTCAATAGAAGGGTGCGTGAAATGCATGATAATTCCATTAGTATGTACAAAACATATTTGAAAGATTGAATTCTAGAGGCTGTAACAACATACCAACATTATGTACAAGTTAAAAAAATCCTACAATTGAATAAACTACAAAAAAATATAAGGATTACAAGCTAGAAGAGGATGGAATCTTCTTATTCTAGGATAGAGTTTATGTTCCCGATTCTCGGAAATTGAGAAATTATGTTTTAAAGGAGATGCACAATGTGTCATACGATGGACATCTAGGACACTAGAAAACTATCATAGTTGTAAGAGGCCAATATTTTTGGCCTGGTATGAAAAGAGATGTCAATAATTTTTTGTCTAGATTCATGGAATGTTAGAAGGAAAATGATGAATAGAAATCCAACAAGGTTGTTGCATCCTTTCCCATCCTTGAATGGAAATGGGGAGTTGTTACTATTGAATTCATTGTCAACTTGCTCAGGATGACAAGGAAACATGATTCCATCATGGTAGTGGTGGACAAGCTTACAAAGGCTGCACATTTCATTCATGTAAAATTAACTCACAAGGAAACCAATATTTCATAAATTTATATGAAATAAATTTCTAGGATACGTGGTGTGCCTAAGGTAAATCTTTCCAAAAGAGATTCCAAATTCACATCCAATTTCTGGAAGGGATTATTTAAATGATTTGGGACAAATCTAAATTTTAGTACAACATATCACTAAGAGTAACATGGGAATACATATAGGATTAATTGGATAATTGAAGTTAAGTTGAGAATGTATGTAATGGATAAGCCTTCTAGTTGGGAGGACTATATCCACTTAGTTGAGTTTTCTTATATAATAATGGGTATCAAGAATCATTGAAGATCAACATTTTTGAAGCATTGTATGGTAGAAAATCCAACACACTAGTAAATTGGGATAACCCAATTGACAAAGATGTGATTGGGCCAACATTGTTAAAGGAAATGGAAGAACAAATGGTAAAGATAAGACCGAATTTTAAAATTACACAAGACAGAAAGAGGATCTATGTCAATAAAAGAAGAACACATAGAGAATTCAAAGTGGGAGAGCATGTGTTCTTAAAATTTAAGTCCAAGAGAAGATCATTGAAATTGAGAAGTTGTCCAAAGTTGGTAGAGAGATATTGTGGGATGTTTGAAACTCTCCCCTAAACCCTAAACCCTAAACCCAAACCATGTCTTTCTAAATTATCCTTACAATGAACCTTCCATTTTTTTGATTGAGTGTTTCTAAAGCCAATCATTGAATTCGTGTAAGAGGGTGGGTGTAAGAATTCACATCCCATAGCTATTTAGAGCATGGGGATTGAGTACAATCAACTCGAGGAAGAGTGCAAGTCAAACAAGTAAGAGAAAGAGAAAACGTTCATATGTGTAGAGGGGGAAAAATCAGACATTCATGTTTTTTCATGCAAAGAAATTTTTACATGGAGTTTTCTAGAAAACAAGAGAGTTTAGAGTGATGAAGCTAAAGGTAGCCATAGTGGGCATGTTTGGTAGTTGTATGGAGCTATAATTTCATGGGAAAAGAGGATTTAGGCATGTGAACAAAATTTTGTTTTGAAAAATTTCAAGAGAAGCAAGCATTTTGTTGATGTTGTTACACATTATTTTGGTCACCCCTGTGATCAATTGACAATATGTGGATGACTCACTTTTCTATTCCCTGAAGCTACTAAAATGAGACTTTCTCCATGAGAAAATAAATGATCTTTCTTTCCTTAAAAACCATATCAAAGGAGATCGTCGCACCCTGCTAAATGCTTGGGGTGTGGCAATGCTTGATCGTCGCATGCTACACCAAATTGGATTGCGGTGTCACCAACGGCTACCTGTTCTTAGGGTGCGACGATGCTCAAACAAGGGAAAAAGGTGAAATTCACAAATGTTCTAGAAGGGAATCTTCTAGAAAATGAGGTGGCCTCCAATCGGTTTGGATCTTACTCGCTTCTATGATTTAGTGGGATCATTCTAATATCCTCATTCATCCCTATTTCACCCTATATAAAGAGGGATCTCTCATGGGAAAGGCTAGGCTAGATTATGCATGAAGAATTCTTCCGAAGATTGTACTTGTGATAGCTTTGCTTCAGCTTTCCAATTCAACTTGTGAATACTCTTCATCAAATCATTGGAGAAAAGGTGTGTGTGTTGAATCAAAGGGCCATCGGAAGGGACCTTGCAACATCAAAGCATAGGTTGTATTATCCCCTTTCATCAATATAACACAGTGATACATTTCTTCCCTATAAAAGTGTCTCCATTTTTATTGTATAACTCCTTGATCTTATGCATAGGCTTCATTGGAATATATATATCGTTGTTCTCTCTCTTTCTTGATTTGTGCTTCTTAACATGTTCAACATCTCACAAATCCAAAGATAGAGTAAGGATGATACTAGCGATGATCAAATGACGTTTAAATGGTATGTCATTTGTCCCTCTTTGAGCTAGTTTAAATTACAATGAAATCTAAGGAGAATCTTGTATTCTGCTCTATTTTGTTCTAATTTCTTTTTGAAGTTAGGGAGATTAGTTTGTGTTCGCACTTACTGATTTGTCCGATAAAAAAATTGGTGACCACACTAGGGAACGCCCTCTTTTGTTCTTTTGCTTCCTTTTTTGCTTTTAGCTTGCCTGATTTTGGTTTATTTTTCATTCTCTGAGTCATTGGGTGATCCATGTTGACTCTCTAGACTTGAAAGTTCATTTGGAAATCCTTTCCTCTATTCATTTTTTCCTTATTTTCAGTCATCGTGGCACCCTGCCTGTGGAAACCAGTGCAATGACATCACACTGTGTATTTATCATTGTCTATGATGATCCTTGATCGTCGCACTGTGTTCTTTTGCTTCCTGGGATGATTCCTATAGAATTGTTTTGGAGTGACAGACAATTTTTCCTCTTTGCCTAGAGTTTTGATCATTTCTTGGGATGAATTTTTGGTCTTGTTGAGTGATTATTCATAGCTTGGTTTGAATTTGATCGTTTCTCAAGTGTTGAGGGTCTTTTTCATAAGGTTCATAGTTTTATCTTTCACTTCTTGTTGCAAGGGTATAATCTTGAGGCTTCATTCTTGAGTGCTTGCCAGATAAGTTGTTATTGATCTCTTCCTTTGAGTGTATTTATGTTACAAAGCATTGTTTTTTATTTAGAATTATTTAGTGGAAGAACTTCTTTTTATTTTATTGAATAGTTTGTGTTAAAAGAGAAAATTGATTTGGGTTTATTTGTTTTTAGAGTGATTTGCTATTTCTTTTAGCTATCTTTGAAACAAAAAAAAAAAAATTCTTGCTTTGCATTAGATTGGGGTCATCCTTGCATTTGAAGTGGTGAAATTGGGGGCCAAGAATCATGCATTGGTGTACAATCTCTTTGGCTCATTTCTTGAAGTTCTTGATATTGATGAGTTTCATAAAATTTTGGGATATTGTGCATATGGGAATGGTAAACATTTTCTCCTTCTCGTAATATAGGTTTCATCAAAGTGAAATATTTTCATTTTTTAGAGTCGATCAAAACATCATCTAGTCCATGCCATTTTCTTCTTGAGTAAGCAACAACCTTAAAATGAAGCACTTATAAAAATTGATTAGACATAGTGTAGGGATTTGGAATAGGTGTGAAAGATAACTTTCCAAAGTTGTAAACAAACATAGAATCTTGTGCTAGCGAGCAGTAAATCCACTTATTACATTTTGCCCTGGGAAGCCCCTCTAACACAAGGGTAAATCAAGAGGTCTCATTAGTACCAACAGAGTTACTCACCCTACTTTGTTGGTTCTAATGTAGTGAATGCTCGTATTATTGGGGGTCACTTGAGAAGAAAATCTCGTGCGGACCTTCTTGAGGATATTTTGGGCTTAGATACCCTACCCTTGCGCATATATCAAATTGGCGACTACTTCCCCAGGCATCATTGTCATAATTGGTAACCTTAGTAGCCTTTCTCCTTAGGATCTTGTTGGCAAAAAAACTACCATCTTGTTTGGTCGATTTTTGAAACACAAAATTGCAAAAAGAAAATTTTGTACCCGTTGCTTAAGTTGTATATATGAAATAATTGATTTTTTTTGGGTGATTACTTTTGTTGATCAGTTGTTTTGATTTTTTTTTATTGATAGCTAACACATTTACCCATTTCAATTTCATGATTGACAAGCATGAAATTGAAATCCTTTCCCAAAGACATCGACTAAACTCTTAAGGTTTTCACCCTGTATAATCAAACAAACTATTTGGAAAATATAAAATCATAAGGCACTTATACTACGTTTCAATGGTGAATGCTCAACAATGTTAAAAGTTTTGCAAAAAATTTCATAACATAAGGTTGAAACCAAATCGATGTGTTATTCATTCGATTTTATTATTAAACCAATTTTCAAAGTTTGATTCATTTCTTATCTTTTGCGGATTTTGGTTATATGTTTTTCCCCCACCATATGATTTGAATGTTATGATGAGATGCTTGTCATTGTCTTGTCGATGCATTACATGGTTAGCATCATTTCTATGAAATAATCATCTCTTTGTCTTGTCCATCAATAACTTCATTCATTTCATCTTCAGGATGGTCCTTCATGACCAGAGAGTAGGTTTTAGGAAACGAAGTGGGTTTTGATTTTTCGGTCCTCTGGTTCTAGGTGGTTAATCAAAGATTGGGGTGGAAGTCATGGTAGCATTTCCTTGATCCCTTAGTTTTTGGTTCACCGTTAGGTATGAAAACTCAACCATTTATTGTTTTGGGTTTGCTCGAGCGCAGACCCCTCTTTTTTTCATCTTCTAGTACATGGTTTGCAAGATGATGGCCCATGTGGTTAGAGTGGAGGAAAATGGCTCACAAGTATTGTTATCTCATGACGACATTGTAGATGACCTGGTCCTTTTTGGTTGGGTAAAGTTCATTCAGTATTTTGAGGGTTTCAACCTAGAGGTTGCATAACACTTTACCAAAACTTTCGACGAAACCAAAGTTAAGGTAGGTGAAATTCAGTTGCAGGTGAGAAAGGAATTCATAGCTAAGACAACTGGTTTGTCACAGGAATGTGATCGATGGTTTAAGAATTTGAAGATAGAGGGTATACCATGGAATTCCCTTTTGTTCTCCAAAAGGTCACACTATAATGTGAAAGGTACACCTATACAGTTGTTTAAAACCCGATGACATGGATTATTGTTGGTAATAAAAAAAATTGTTACTTGTGAAGGGCATTATGGGCTGGTGTTCTTGTTTCATATACGATTGTTGATGATTTTCCTAGGGTTCAAGTTGAATTTTCCTTTTTATTTGGTCAAGAGTCTTCAGAAAATGTCCAAGTTTTACCAGAGACAGATCCCTAACCCTGATTCCAGCCTGTTCCATCATGGTTTAATTCACATTCTGGTGAGTGCCCAATTGTTGAAAATAGGGGATACCTGGAATAATTTTCTTTTTAGGAATGGGTTTGTTCCTTTACAATCTGAGCCTGTTTCTTATTTACCTCTGAGTAATGATGAACCTATCTATCCAAGTATCTGATCTCATTCTCTCCAATATTTCTGAGTTGAGGTGCAGGTCCTGAAAGAATTTTTCTTACCTACTAGAACTTCGATCGAGTTTCTTCCTATAACCAAAATTAATTCAAAAAAATGTGATTTGATTCTAAAGAGTGATTTGGAAGAAATCCTGAGTCATTTGAAGGATAGGTCATCAAACGCCCCTGGTCATGTACAACCTAAGATTATAGATGATAACAATAAAATTAAAAATAAGGGGAAGAAAGTTAGACATGATGCTTGTTGGAACAAATATTGAAATTTTGTCTTTCAGTAGCTTATGAGGGAAAAATTTATAGCATTAGCTACCGAAAGTGTAGACTTTCGATAGCTTAAATCTCAGATTTCATACACCCTTAGCGATCAAAAGTGCAGGTGGGGAAAATGGTCATCTGTCTATCATGCACATCACTAAATGTTCTCTACCTGTCATCTTCAGTCAAATAACGTCGAGATCAGCTCCAAAGAATGGGTTGTTTACTTTTGTTTAGTCTTTGGGGGTAGTTTAACGTTTCTTTTAATTGAATGATAACACTGATTAAACCCCATCCTCATGATCTGAAATGCCACAACAGTGTAACAGTCAAAACCAACAACGCATTTAGCATTCATGTACCTGCAAAATAAAAGAAACACATGTTAGATCAACATACAAGGAGCCATCCTCACACCAAGACACACGGCGGAGAACCCACTGACAGAGGGAAGCATTATTCTCTATCAAACACCTAGGCAAACTCAAGATGAACAACAACACCATTTAAAAATATCGTTCCAAGATTTTTGGTAGCTTATGGTGCCCTGAAATCGTATTTTTAATTGTCGAAAGCCAGGCTTTTCGGTAGCTAAAGCACCCATGTTTTCGGCCTGTTAGCTACCAAAATCGTAGTTTTTTCCAGTGATAAACTTCCTTGGCAAAGCTCAATTTTCTCATCCGTGGAAAGGTCGTTTTACATGCTAAAATAGTCGATTGACATCTAGAATTCATAAGATTTCCAATGGTACTTTTAGATCTACATTTGGAGCTTGGGAAGGCAGCCAAAAGTTCCCCATAAGACGGTGCTGTGTATTTGTGCAGACATGGCCCAAAAATGTAGGAACACACCCAGATTTCAGTTAAACAACTGCCAGTTTGTTTCTCACGACTCTTAGTCATTTTTGGGGTCATTTATCATCTGTTACACACTGGAGGATTAGCTATTTCCTTATTGTAAATGGTCATTATTGAAAATCAACCACTAAACCCTAATTTTAGGGATTAAGTTATACTTTTACTATTTATGGTTTCTAATCATGAGACATTTGTTCCTTTCTGGAGGATTTTCTTTTGTAATTCGAATTGTTTCTCAGTGATTTGAGAAGGGGGGAGAATTCTTATATGTGATTGTATATTCTTGAGGAAGAAGCCAGGGGGGGAACCCAAGAGACTTTTGGAGGGTTGGGTGTGTAATGCCATTTCTTTCAGCAAATATAAAACATAATGCTCAAAGATTATATACCTCATCACTATGTAATTCTATCTTTTCCTGTATTATTTTCTTAGGTTTACATTCATTTTGTCTTCCTTCTTTTACATATTCATATTGTAATGGCTCTAATTCAGTAATACCTTTGTTGTAGTCATTTATTGGACAACCTGTTAGGTTCATGTTTTCCTCTGTTTATGTTGTGAGCAAAACAAGACTTGTAGCTTGATTGTTTCTGCCTAGATTACAAGTTATATATATGGATGTTGTCTTTCAAAGTTATTTTGTCATTTCTCTATTGGAATGAAGATTAGACTTATTAGAATTAGATACCTAACTCTTTGTTTCAGTCTTCTTCATCTCTTATCCTCTATCCATCTTCTTTATTAAATCAATTAGGCAAACGAGGTCATGCCTCTTCATTTATGATCTATAAGTGATTGAAAGGAATGTTTCAGACCTAGTTCTAGAAGCCTCCTATGACTGATCAGTCAAAAAAGAAAACTATTATTTCAATTAAAATGTGCTAAAGCTTGGCTCTATTACATCCTAGAACCAACCCTTGGGACAACATTTTCTGGCGCCGTTGTCAGGGATGGAGGAACAAAGTTATCTTTCCTGGGATACAACAAAAATGTAGATCTATTCCTTGATGGTGAACAAGGGATAGACATTCAATTGGCTGTGATCATTCACCTGATGACTCCTTGGTTTGAAGAATCGACATGATTCACTGGCAACTCCACTGCTCTCAAAATGTCAAATTTGTTCGTTGCTCGGATTGCTGCAAGGTTTTCTCCTTTGGACTTTACAAATGTTTATGGTTTTTCAAACATTGTTCCAGACATTAAAATTTGGGAAGATGTCCTTCCTAAATTTGTAGAATATGCGGATGAAAATCCTTCTCAACACTTGTTTGAATTCCACAAGCTCATGGATGAATTAAAAGTACATCATGAAGATGTCCTAATGAAATTGTTTATGTTTTCATTGGAAATAGATGCCAGACTCTAGTACAAATCTTTACCCCATTCCAATATTCCTTCATTGAAATATTTTCACATACTTTTTCATCAACATTGTAAAAGGATCTATTCAGCTGAAATCCTTCTTGAAGATTGCTGCAATATAGAATTCATAAGACAAAAATATCAAACAAATCTTCTAAAAGAGGAGGAAGGAATAACAGAAATTTATCAAGTCGATGAAGATAATCAGTATGAAGAAAAGTTGGTTGATAAAGAAGCAGGATATGATAGCTCTTGTGATCATATTCAAGAAGAAGATATTCAGCATCATGGTCAACCTATAGAAGAGAAAGAAAGCAATAGTTGCTTGACCCAGAAATTACACAGACCACCTTGTTAAGCCCTAATATTGGCTCATTACCCCTTAATTGGGGCATATTACATTAGTAATTTTATTTTATTTATGTCGGATTTATTCCATTACTTGTAATTATACCTCCTAGTCTCCTATACATACTAAGGAGACATTTTCATTTGGAATCATCTTGGAATTGTACATTTATGTGGGCATAAGGAGGTTTCCCCCTCAAAGAGGCTTATTATTTGAATTTATCTCTTTTTCAAGGCTTTGAGTACTTATTCTGAGGTTTTTCTATGCTATATTGATATTTGGTTCTTAACATATGGTATGAGAGCTCAAGGTCTTGGGGTTTCCCTGCTACATCTGAGACACCTTGGAAGTTTTGCTATAACTGTTTTTATACAACGTTTAAGAAGGAACAACTTGGAACATATTTAGTAGACAGATCAAGGTACGTTGGGTTAAAAGTTCAACTCCTGAGGCCTTATAATTTCATAGATATAGCCTATGAAAGATAGGGTTCTGGAATCATCCTGAACTGAGCCATTGCAGAATTTTCGCTATAAATTTTTTTATATAATGTTTTGGACCCTGAACTCCAGAGGGTATTCATAGAAATTATTAAGGTATCTGTGGTAAAATGGTTATCTCTTGGGTCCTCTTACATTTGTAGATACACCCTGTTGAAGATAGGGTATCTAACTAGTCCTATTGACTAGTCTCAAGAAGGTGTTCCAGTTAAAACAATTATAACTTCTTCCTAGAGTGTCCAAATTGAGTGAGACTAGTTGCGTTGGATAGTGGACAATATTTAGTATTTTTGGTACAATTTTCAGAATTTCATATCAATTATTTTGTGTGGGGAACACTATACAAGTGACATCTCCCTGAAAGGCCAAAAATCAACAAGTTGTGGGGAAGTTACCGTAAATTCCACTTGGCACATCCAATTTTGATCAGAAATGTGGCATTGCATAGAGGAAATATCAGATAACTACAAAAAACAAAGTTGCATACCCAGAAGGGCCGAAAATTTGGAGATACAGCATAAGAAATATTGTCTAGAAGAACCACCTCAAAATCAAGGTTCAAAAGTGATACTTTTCCAACATGCCACCCAAAAAGGGAACTTCTACACAAAATAAGCCTCCAGATAATCCTACATGGACTCTTGATGAACGTGAAGAAATTTGTAGGGACATAAATGATTTACAAAAGAAGATAGTAACAAAATATGAACTACAAGAGATTATGGAGGGTTTAAAAGGGGAGATCATGGAAGGATTGAAAATTTTCATAATAGAGAAGACACCCGAACGTCAAAATGTATCCCATGAAATTCATGATGAGGACACAAGGAAGGTGAATCAAGAATGGAGAAATTCCAACTTTGGGATGAAGACCAACCACGTTCCTAAGATCGATATGAGGAAATTTGATGGAAAGGATCCAATCATATGGATACTTCAGATGGAACAATTCTTTGATCTACATAATGTGCCACATACACAAAAGGTATGAATTGCTTCTTTATATTTAGAACCCAATCAATTTGTATGGTATCGATGGATTTTTTCTCGCAAAGCACTCATCACTTGGAAAATTTTCACGGAAGAAATGATAGCACACTATGAGGATACAAGGAGCAACACCTTCTTTAGCCAATTAATAAATCTCAAGCAAAAGGGTTCAGTTACAGAGCACATTGAGAACTTCCAAATATTGAATATAAAGGTAACATATATTCCAAATGAACACTTGATTGATGTATTCATAGTAACTTTAAAGGATAACATTCAACATGAGGTTCGCCTTTGGGAACCCAAATCATTGGAGAATTCATTTAAGGTGGCACAAAATGTTGAAAGTAAAAATATGGCTATGGCCACTAGAAGGACCAATCCCAACATCTATAGAGAGAATAATGCTCCCTCTTCTAAAACACCTCATCCTACAAGGTTGACACCTCAGCAATTGGAGAAAAGAAAAGAAAAATGTTTATGCTTTAATTTTGACAACAAATACAGTAAGGGACATAAGTGTGGTGAGAAGAAATTATTCTACATAGATTTTGAAGAGGAAGAAGAACAAGAAAAAGAACCATCTCAAGATGAAAACGTAGAAGCAATTTCATCTGAAGAGTT
>SNQJ01S0120578.1:7328-25291 GCA_010110895.2 Picea sitchensis | reverse complement strand
CTAGATAATTCAACCTCCCTCCTAGAGGCCTCCCAATGCTCCATAAAACCACTGGAATGATAGATCGGGGCCCGGTTACCTCACTGGTGAAGTCCCAAGAGAAATAGTGAATATCAAAGCTATCAAATGGCTGAAATCACTTTCTGAAGTGTGCTCCTCTCCTCTAATTCATCCAATGCATCTAGTAAATCAAATGGCACATAAAACTCCTCCGAAATGCACTAGATCTAATGGCCAAGACCCTGCAATGAAAACCCAGGTGTTAGAATCTCCAGAAGCCCTTCCAATCTCTTGGATCTAACTTCCCTCAATGAATGGTGTGCCCCCCTTGCTGGAAACCCCTCAATGGTGCGCCTTCTCTCTTCCTATACCTGTGACTGGTGTAGAACTCTCCTGCAACTGAGTAGATCTAAAGTAGAATGGTGTGGGGGAGTATTGCATCCCCGAGACCAAGCTTGGAACAAGCTAGGTGGAATATTTCACCACTGAATTTTTGATCTGGGTGGATATCGGTGGCCACCCACCTTTTCCGACTGGCTCAAAACATTTTTCTGGCAATTTTGGCAATTTACTATTTTTAGCAAGTTTTAACTTCCAGGGCCATTTTGAGGGCCTAAATGAAGGTTTTTCGAGATCGAGGTTCTCAATGATATTTGAAGGCATGATTGAGCCCCCAAAATGAATCTCCTCGACGATACCTTTCCAACGAGCTATCATACGCCTAAAACAGAGATCTTATGCAAAAGTTACGACCCCGGGAAGTTGATGCACCAACTTACCCAAACGGGGCCCACATGACTTTTGGTGCTTCATCTCCTAGGGTTAGGTTTTTGGATGTCTAGGGTTTTTGAAATTCCGGTTTATTGTAAAAAGGGCTTCAGAGCCTCATTGTAATCATCTTCTTGCGAATACAAGTAGCCGTCACATCTCTTCTCAGAGATAAGCTGCCACCATTCTCGCAGTCTTTCACTCTGTATTTTTACAGTCTCTGTAGATTTCTTTCATTAATAGAAATCATGTATTACTGTATCTCTGTGTTTATGGTTGCATCTCTGATATATTTATGTTATATTATTGGATATACACGATATCTCTATGCATTTTTTTATTATATCTTTCCTCATGTCATTGTCAATGATAAATGTGTCGGGAAAGGCCAACAGAAACATCTGTAGCTGACTGTAGGAATGGAATATATCATAGATTTTGGTCAATCCCAAGGATTTGACCAGAAGCTCTTCCATCGGTATCCATGATAAATACTCACCTGTAGTCATCATTGAACCCCAGTCATCCAGTAAAACTGGAAGTAACTCCTCCAACTATTGGTCAATGACTCTCCATCTCTCATCTCTCATGCAACTACTGATACTGTGAAGGTGATATCTCAGAACTATGTGCCACCGCAAAGGAAAGGCATTACCATGCTCTACTAAGTGTGTCTCCTCCCTGCAAGCCAATATACCACTTTGAATCCTGTTGTACATCTCTGCCTATATTTGTGAGTTATCACTCACCACTATATGCTCATGCATACTCATGTAATCTCCTGTATACTCCTGCAACATCATTAATCCTAGGTGTACTACTAGGTCAACCTCTACATGAAGGTCAACCGCTCTCGGGACACAAATGGAAGTGTCCTCAAAACTGTCCCTGGGCGTATGTGAGTGAGTCCCATGCGTATGTGAGTGCTCGATTGTCGCAAAGATTCTCGTGGAGGGTAGCTCATGCGCCTCTAGATCATAACTATTCGTACTCATCATTGACTCTGGGTACTCTGCATGCTCCTCCATCAATTGGTGCTCCTTTACTAGACCACCAACATCCTCTAGCCATGTAACTAAAGAGTATATCTGACTCTCCACTAAGATAGATGTAGTGGGTCTCTGGAGAATCTCCTCAAGAAGATCCCCTGACCTGGACTCTGATTCTTGAAGGGCTATCTGTGTACCTCTCAATAATCCTTGAGTTCTCTCCAACTCATGAGTGAGTCTGTCCACCTCCAACTCCTGCTCCCTCAGGGCCCCATGATACATCTCTCCAATCCCCAATAGGTAGTCCCTGTCTGTCAAAAAATGTTGGTAGTTGTTCCTCATCATAAAGACTCTCTCCCTGAGAGTATGAAAGTCATCCATGGAAAATCCCTCATCTGAACTACCATGTGCCATTGATGCCCTCTAGCAGTAATCTTCCACCAATGCTTGTGTGTCATCAATGCGCCTAGTGCTTGCCATGATCATATCCTCACTGACTCTCAACTGTCCTTCCAAGTAGTGTGACTCCTGATCACAGTCATGCTGAGGTGTTATCTCATGTCTCTCACTGCTAGTGCCAACACTGGAATCCCCAATAACACTCTCTACATAAGATAAAGAGTTGAATTTCCCCTTGTCCACTATGTTATTGGGTCCTCCTACATGTGATTTCCCATCATCCTCAACTGGTAGCTCCCTCCGAATCACATTGTATCTGGTGTGAGCAGTTGTATCCTCCTTTGCACTCACCCGACTACTATCATATGTGCATGGATCCCATATTGATGTGTCGAGACACGTGCTATGGTCCTCTTGACCAATAAAGGGGACATCCTCATCACTACAGGATGGTCCTAGAAGTAAATGTCCCATCCAACTGTCAATCTCCATAACCTGCTCAACTAGTGGAATCTCCAAAAGAGGTGACTCAACGTCCTCATGATGATATGTATGTATAGGGTCCACGATCTCCCAGTCATGTCTCTCCTCCTAGGTCGGTGGATCCATATGTCCATGGTGTGCATCCCTCACGTACAACTCCTCTATCCTACCTGACATGCCACTACTATCCTCATGTGCCGTGGCTATCATGGGTGTCTGGAAAGATGACAGATGTGTCACGGTCATCATAGGGAGCTCGTCATCTCTAGGTGCTAACACGTGTGAATCCTCACTAGTGTCACCATTCTGCTGAGGTGTAAGGTCATCAACAGTATGTGATGTGATTGATGAAACACATGTGCCATCATCCTGTGCATCCCACTGCTCCTCCAATTCGCAAGAATCAATATCCTCCTCAAGCGTGCAAGAATCACTAGCCTCTGTGCAAGATTCACTAACATCATCGGACTGCTCCAATTAGGCATCTATCTCTGCATTTTCACACACCTCATCATCACTGTCATAGAGCACCTCAATAATGTGCTTCTTACCTCTACCCCTACATCTATGATCTGGTTCCCAAGGCACCTTGCAACTATAACAACGTTTCTTGCTCCTAATGGGTGTATGAATGCTTTGTTCTTCCTTCCATCTAGCTAGTGCTGCTCTATTTTCCTTTGTTATGTTGACCCAATGTGTAACCTCATCTTTTCTCCACCTAGGATTTTTTAAGGCTACAAACTATTGGAAGGTTAGTTGAGCCCTAGTTCCCTCACTAAGGGCGTAATATTCCCTTCCACGGAACATACTCTCTGTAGCAAAGTAAAAAATATCCATTTCTTCTTATGGAATACCCCTCAGGCTGGTAGGATTCTAAGCTCTGATACCACTGTATTGTTCCCAAGCCAGGATGCCAAGAACATCACGTTTTACATGAATTTTAAACTGTTTTTGGTTGTGGCATTTCGTCAAACACTTTGTCGATTTACTTATGTTTGGGTGTTTACTTGCAGGTTGACTTCTTTAATTCGGCCTTAGGGTTTATATTCAATTATCACACATAGATCTGAATATATAATCAATGGAAATACAAGATACACCAAATATGGATCCAATAGCAAAGATTTGACCTTTATTAATATAAGAACCTGATACAAGAGTGAGGTCGATCTGAAATGATCAACAAATGGATCCAATAAACATACTAAGAACTGCTACAAAATGCTCTAATAAGAGACTACAAGACTCTAAAGGTTGAATACACCATGAAGACCAGTACTAAAAGAGATATGTGTCGTATGGAGTTCCAAACCCCCAACTGAATGGGTCATGCTCTACAGAGTACCCTCAACAATTAGGCCATGTAGCTAATTTACTCTGAATTCTCCAATGAAGATTCCAAACTGTAGATCGGCCCAACACAAGACACCTGGTAAAGTCTCAGGTGGATCGGTGACGAGATGATCCACCAAATGAATAACCCTCTATTGGACTTGCACCCTACTGGATGACTGAAACCCTAGATAATTCGGCCTCCCTCCTAGAGGCCTCCCAATGCTCCAAAAAACCACTGGAATGATAGATCGGGGCCCGGTTACCTCACTGGTGAAGTCCCAAGCGAAATAGTGAAGATCTGAGCTATCAAATGGTTGAAATCACTTTATGAAGTGTGCTCCTCTCCTCTAATTCGTCCAGTGCATCTAGTAAATCAAATGGCACATAAAAAACCTCTGGAATGCACTAGATCTAATGGGAAAGACCCTGCAATGAAAACCCAAGTGATAGAATCTCCAGAAGCCCTTCCAATCTCTTGGATCGAACTTCCCTCAATAAATGGTGCACCCCCCTTGCTGGAAACCCCTCAATGGTGCACCCTCTCTCTTCCTGTACCTGTGACTCGTGTAGAACTCTCCTGCAATTGAGTAGATATKAAGTAGAATGGTGTGGGGGAGTATTGCATCCCCRAGACCAAGCTTGGAACAAGCTAKGTGGAATCTTTCAACATCGAATTGTCCTCTAGGGTTTGTTAAGTCAAAACCCTCAAAATCCCCAAGGAATGGGCTCACTAGCTAGAAGCCAGATATCAAAATGATAAASAATATGAATGAGAGAATAGAGGCCCTTGCCTCTCCTTTATACTTGTCCCTCCAAAGTGATTTTTACTTTATTAATTATTAATTAATTAATTAAATCACTTTAATTAACTAATTAACCTTTTTACCTTTGAAAAGCACCTTATCTCTCCTTGTGGCTTCTCTGGCCACTGAAAGTCACTTTTCAGCATCCTATCCTGTAGTGTTGTTCCTTCCGATTCCAATGAGCTATTACACTGAGAGGTTCCTCCAAGTATTGTGCCCAAAATTACCTCTTCAGTGAATTTAATTAACYTATAGCTCAAAMTACACAAAATCATGGAAATCGTCGGAATGCAACGGAACCAAAGACAATATGTGCGTAATGGATCATAATGATGAAATAGGATGAGCGATGCATGCCGGACCCCAAAATATCCCTTGATAGCTCATGTACTTGCTATAATCTCCATCTGGCCACTCTAGTCATCATACCACCTTGTAATACCGTGATATCCCAAAGTGGGGACATTACAGTTTTGAAACCTCAACTCTATAAAAACCTAGTAGATGGAAGGAAAAGTGTGCATGAGGGTGGATATGTACACCTGCACATTTACGGTTTTACCATCCCAGATGGTCGGTGGTGCAGGTGTACATATCCACGAGGATAGGTGGTGAACTAGTTAAGGCATGTAGGTACACCCCGCAAGGGTATGTGCTACCCATAAGGGTGGGTTGTGGGGGTTGAAGGTGCACATATCCCTGGAGGCTCGTGTGTGCATTCCTTTACCCCCCATGCACACACCTTCACTCACCATACACACTTTCACCCACAAAAGGATGGTTGGTGGGGAGTGAATATGTGCATGTACCATGAGAGTGTTGTGTGCACACTTTCACCCCCATGCATATTTTAAACACCCAAGAAAGTGGGTGGAAATGGGTGAAGGTGTGTCTGTCTCACAAGGGTGAGTGTCATTACCCACCATCCACCCTCCTTGAGGGTGAAGGTGATATTTCACCTTCACTACCCACTCTCTCGAGGGGTGATAGTGTACATGTGCATATGCACACCTTCACCCTACCACCACCCACCCTCACACATGGTAAAAGTTCCCATATCCATGTTCACACCTTCAACCCTACACCACCCACCCTCCTTGCTCATTACAACACCTTCACCACCCACCATTTGAAGGTTTGCATGTGCACATTCACACCTTCAAGGGTGGTTGGTGAAGGTGTTCATTTACTCATGTACACCTTCACACTAAATGTTCATACTATAGAACAACAACAATAGTGAAAAGATGTGAACCCAAGTTCCCTCCTTATGTTAGGTTTTTTATAGAAAAAAATAGGGTTGGGTTTAGAGTTTCATAACCCTCTCGATATCTTCATGATGCTTCTATAAGTATATGGTGTATTCTCATTTGTTGCAAACTCCCCATGGATGAAACATCATAGTACACCAATGTCTATGCCGCATAAAATTGCTAGGAATACTTTGACTGTTACCTTGTCATGGGCATAATTTTCACATAGGGAATCCATTTGACAAAAATGAACCTTTGTTGGAACTAAGATTGACCTGTAGAATGTAGTGATGACCTCTATGAAAATGGTACTCGAGGTTTAAGACCCCAAAATTCCACTTATTTAACCTTAAATAGGAGGATTCTCAATTATAGTCCATTAATGTGATTTTCATGATCCTACCCAAAATAACCCTTCTTGGTCCCAAATTCTATCTTCCCCATTCTAGAACATCAATAAATTCATACGATAAATAGGTATAACTATTTTGGACCATCCTTCCCCATTTTGGGAGATTTTTGGTCTCCATAAGCTTTAATTTTGAAGGAGATGAGGAAAAATTTCGTCAGCTTTCTCCTTGGAGTACCATTATTTGGCCTTGTCTAGTAGTTGTCCCTTCAATCCCACCTAGCATAGTTCTTGTCGACCCCTTCTAGTCATTTTGATCTACATATACATAATGATATCCTTTGCTAATTATGAATATGCATCCAATGCCAAATATTCTATGGAATGTGAGATTTGGCCCTCTTCATCCTCATTGATCATGGATGGTTGATAGAGTTTGAGGTTCTCTACATTTACTAATGAGTAAATGTTATTGAACAAATGTGGAAATAAGGTGGAAGATTCAATTTGTATGAATTGTTGCCTACTTTATCCAATACTTCAAAAGGTCCATATTTCAGGGCTTCAATTTTATTTCCTGGCACCTATAACCTCTCCTTATTGGTGTGCAATCAAACTCTATCTCCTACTTTGAAGATTGTTTCAATTATGCATTGATCATGACTCGCCTTATACTTATCCTAAGATTTCTTTATCTCCAATCGTAGGTTGATCCACATAATCCTATATATGAACTTGTAAGGGGAAATACATTGAAGGGTGAATACATTGAAGCTTGAGGATAGGTTGGAAGGGGAAACCAACTTCCAGGCTTGGAAGTCAAGGGTTCTCCTTTTGTTGGAGGAGAATGACCTCAAGGATTTTGTTGAGGATGTGGTTCCTAGCCCAACTAATCCAGTATATTTGGCATTTGACAAGAACAAGGAAGTGAAGGCCAAGCGAGTATTGCTAGAGTCCATGAAGGACCACTTGATTCTTCACATCGTCGAGAAAGAAACTACCAAGGATATGTATAATGCTTTGGTGGGTCTATACCAAAACAAGAATATCGGCAGGATGCTACACTTGAAGCATCAACTTCAGATTGTCAAGATGACCAGTGAAAACGCGTTTGTCATTTACCTTATGAAGATTAATCATATCTGAGATCAACTCATATCCATTGGTGAGACAGTGCAAGATGTTGAGTTGGTGAATGTAGCCTTGAGAGGTATTCACAGAGCCCATGAACCATTTGTGCAAGGGATCTGTGCATGAGACAAGTTACCAGACTTTGGCATATTATGGACAGATTGTATCCAAGAGGAGACCCAATTAATATCCAAGGATGATATGGATGGTACGGTGAAGAGTAGCAGTGATGAGAACCAAGCCCTTGCAACTCGCACTAGAAAGGGTATAAGGGGTTCTCTAGACAGAAGAGGTCCATCAGGGAGAAGGGTTTCTCCCAAGAGAGAAGCATCTCCAGAGCTGAGATGGAAGAAGTATCTTAGTAAGATCATATGTTATGAGTTCCATGACTTTGGTCATTATTCTTCAAAGTGTCCACACTAGAGGGGAAGAGGAAGAAGGCAGTAGGCATAAGAAACAGACATTGATGACGTTGTCGACAAGTTTAGAGGGAGATCTTGTTTGTCTTAGACCTTTCAAGGACTGTCTCTAGTAGGAAGAGATGGTTTGTGGATAGTAGAGTATCTTTCCATATGACAGGTGCACAAGAGTTGTTTGACACTCTCACAGATACTGGATCAGACTTATGTGTGGATCTTGGTACAAGATCCAAGCATTCTATACGAAGATTTGGTACAATATCGTTTCGATTGGAGTTAGGAGAGATACAATGGGTGTCAAATGTGTTATGGGTGACAAAACTCAGGAGGAGTGTCCTCTCAGTTATTTAGAGGAAGGGCTATCATATATTGTTTCGATATGGACATGTATTGTTTTTTCCTAGAGGGTATAGCTTCATATCAACAATAGTTCTTGGAGTTAGAGAGGGAAACCTATATAGGCTGAGGGTCCATCCTATGAGTATTGTGGTTAGCATGAGCAGAGAGATAGTTGAGGATGAGCAGGTGGCTCCACGAGTGGTGAGGCAGGTGACCCCACCAGTGGTACAATATTAGAGGGAGCTATAGTTCATAGGGAGTCAACCCTCGGGATCTAGGAGGAAGGAGGAGCCTCCCATGACAATGTAGATGACAGTGGGCAGGGAGTAGATGGCTCCAGAGGTTGTGTAGACTCAAAGGGAGTCAGGTTTCAGAAGGAATACACAGTCTTAGAGTGACCCTAACCTCATGGAGATACGATTATCTCAGAGAGAGAGATGGGCATCCAGAGGGAAAGTTCCCCCTCGGGTTTAGTTGGGAGAGAGACATCTTCCAGGACAGACAGACATGTGTCAGGGTGGACGAGGCCATATAAGATATTTATAGGTGGGAGGATTATAGGGCATGTGATACCTCCATGGAGGATCCATGTATTTCAACAAGTTATGCTATTGTGATAGAGGAGGTTGGACGAGAGCTTCAAAGGCAGGAGGATTCTAGGGAATATGAGACATGTATGGAGTATCCATGTGTTTTAGAAGGATTTTCTACAGTGATCAAGGATGCAACTAGTTAGACAGATTTTTCCTTAGTGACCGAGGATGGGTTCATTCAGACATATTTTCCCTCAATGACCGAGGATGTGGTCAGTAAAAAATACTAGACAACTAGATGTGTTATGGTGACCAAAGATGTGGCCAGTTAGACAGAATTTACAACATAACTTACTGTGACAGTATTCGACGACCCATTTTCCATAGTGACAGAGGGAATAGACAATTTGGACTATTGGAGCATAGATGAGGTGGTAGATCCAGAGGACAAGGTGCCAGACATGTGGGAATTTTTTGTTGGCACCAGTTTTGACTTTCATTTAAGTGAAATTGGCCTAGAAATGAGGCTAGGACGTCATGGGAAAGTTGATGGGATTTGTGGGTTTGTGTGGGGGTGCCACACCCAAAAAGATGATTAAAATATTTTAATTAATTGTTGAGTTTAGTAAGGGCTCCTAAAATCACTCATTGGACTCTTATATAAAGGAGAGATGTCATTGCAGCATTAGATCATTATAGTGGAAGAATGGAGTTAGCAAAAGTGAGTATGCACTTGTGCTAGGAGGCTTGGCGATTTCAGCAAAGGGAAATTCTTCTAGGGTTACAAATATGGCCTACGGTTGAGGAATCTCTATTTTATGTTCTTGGAAATTAAAGGCAAACATCGCGTATGGGAGAGAGATACAACCTCGGAAGGAAGATATTGTACGAAGTGGAGCGAGTCATATGAAGTGTTCGTACAATTTTTTGCATGTACACAAGTTCAGTGGGAACGATTGCCTACGTACGCAGGTTTCTGTAGGAACATTCATGTACATCTGTACAAGCTCTTCTGGGCTGACGTCAGCAGTATGGATGTTGACTCATCCCTACTGACTGGGCTAGGTTGACCAAGACTTTGACCCCGAATATCGTTTGATCCATAACTCCGTTTGATGAGTCGTTTACGTCGTTGGAAATATTGGGATGCACTCTTCACGATAATGCCAATTTAACTGAGCTTTGAGGACTTTGGATTTTTTCCCTTTCTCTATCTGATGAGGCCACTCTGAGCTTCCTGAGTTTCTTCTGCAAATTTTGAGTTATCCTTAGTCTCCTCTTGAACCTTTTTGGATCACCCAGATGGATGGCCAAACCAAGGTCATCAACCGGATGATCGTGCATATCCTGCGTATGTACAATCCCAAGTACCCCCGCACATGGGATGATAGTCTTCCCTATGCTCAACACAGCTACAATAGAGCCATACATATCTCAACCAACCACAACCCTTTTAGGTGGGGTTGTTATTTCAACCATTGGGTCCCATGGATGTTGCACTGCCCCTTGCGGCCACCTAGGAAGACTCGTCCCATGCTCAAACTGAAGCTGACAAAGCCACACAGTTCACTAAGCGGATCCAACACATCCGCCAACAAGTTCAGGATATTTTTCAAAAGTCCAGTGCTAAGTACAAGAAGCGCCATGATCAACATCGGGTGCCACACAAGTGTCAGGTGGGAGACAAAGTTTGGTTGCACTTGCAGACAGAATGGCTTACAGGGCCCTGTTGCCCCCTTATACACACTTGGGATATCGTGGAAGAAATCTTCAATCGACTTAGTGTGTCCTTGGGGGAAAGTCTCGAGTCAAGGTGCTGTCACCTGATCCTCAATTCCTTTGTCTAGGCCAACTCCTAGTGAAGCAAGGGGGGTAGTCCCTATAAAATAATCTAAGGCTTTTAATCTATAAAGTTTGAAAGCAAAGTTATTCTAGGATTTTATTATAAAAAGATTTAAATTAGAAACATAAATGATTCAAAAGGATACACCCTGTGAAAAACTCATTGAATATTACTCATTCACCACATGCTTCAAAGGGAAATAACTTGAACCACTTGAAATAAATATAAACTGACAAAAAAGATAAAGTGAAGACCAGTGCCAGAAACTAAATTGTGATGTGATGAAAATGCTGTGTTTATTTTATCTTGAGAATTTTATTTAAGAGATTTGGGAATTTTAAGCAAGTATTTGAAACCGTGTAGTGGGATTGAAGTCAGGGTCCCCACTCTCTGTGTGCAATAGTGTATTTGGATTTCTTTACTTGCTATTCAACAGTCTTAGAGACGTGTCGATTCGGTGTGTCGTAGGTCCAAAAGAGGAGCTAACGAATCTCATTAATGAGTATCCCCTATGACTTAACACACTCCACCCATATGTAGATGTCCTAGACGAATATCTCAACAAAGTGGATTTCCTTATTTATACTTGAATGTGCTGCTCAGGTCCGTTTCTGGTTCTCCAAAGCAACCTTAAAGTAGCAATGGGATTGCATACACGGTTGAGCAATTGGGGTTTATTCCAATATATTTGCAAAAAAAAAGAACTAATCTAGCAATTAGTATTCTATGAAAATAAAACTAACTTAACTTTGTGATTGATTTTATTAAATAGTTTAGGTGATGTGAATTCATTTTAGCTTTGCGTTGTTTAGAAACATAAAATAATAAAAATTTGCAAGGAAAACAAAAGACACGACACCACCAACCCCCTAATGGGGATGAAGAAATTGGGCGCCAAAGGCTTGCTTTTATTATCCTATTACAACTTTGAGAGTATGAATCTCTTTTCTTCTTTTCTCTTTAGCCTATTATTTGGATCCTTATATAAATGGATCGATTACTAAGCTAACTATTAAAAAAAAGACTCCTCGAGTCTTGATTATCAAGGGTCGGGTCTTGGAGTGAAAAATATTCAATCTTGGGTCGTGAAGAGGTCAAAATATTCCTTGTACTGAGACGGACGTGCTAATAACCAGAAAGGAAAAGTTATTAGAATGAGCAAAAAATGACATGCAAACACAAATTAAAAGTAGAAATTTTTATAAGGCTTTTCACGAAAAATTTAGGCACTAAAAAGACAAATTTTAGAGACTTTTTTAGAGACTTAAAGAAGCTAACTAAGTCCTCTTTTGAGTATTTCTGTTCGCTGTCCTAAAACAGAAAATTAGAATACTAAAATGAATAGATATTAAGGAAAGGAAAACAACAACATTTTATTTTGAAATTTGGCAAGAAAATTCAGAAAATTGCTTAATAAAAACTAGATCTAGACTTAGATTTAGCAATAAACTTGGAAATAGATCTAGATCTTGCATGCAAACACTAGAAAGAAGATAATAACTTGAAATTTTATCTAGTTATACATGCAATCCAAGAAAGAGAGAAAGAGGAAGAAATTTTTTGATTTTGTGGAGCTTTTTGCTTGAGCCTCAAGAACCCTTGGGAAATGGAGTCCTTCTCTGGTGTGAGGAAGATGGATGAAGGTTTTCTAAAGTGCTTTAAGATAAATCAAAGGAGAAACCAAGATCCTTTGAATCTTCAAAATGTTGGTCTTTCATGCTCCAAGATTCTCGCAAGTACCTGCAAACAATGATGTTTCCTACAAGAGAGACTTTGTTCCACGTTAGTTTAAACAAAGACCCAACATGAGAAGATAAACATCAAATACATTAAACAAATATATAGAATAGAAAACAAGTAGAACTATATATTCTAATTGGATAACAATATCCTTACCATACCCATCATGCAAATACAAGAAAGAAACTTGAAATGATATTACCTCATAAGCTAACAATCCATCCACACGTATGAGACCAAACACCAAATATGGACCTCCAAAGTCTTTGATTAAATGGAAAAATTATACAAAGTAATCAAGTCACCCAAGCTCCAACTGGAATGAAGGTAGGAGGGTCAACATTGATTTATACACTAACCGGTGAAAAATCCAAGGCATTGGCGCATGGGGAGAAGAGGGGTTGTGAATGAGCTAAGTGGGGTTGTGCATGAGCTAAGTGTGGTAAGTGTGGAGTGGAAGGGAGATGGAGTAGAGTGGAAGTGAGATGGAGTGGAGTGGAGGTGGAGTGAGTGGGTGAGGAGTTTGAGTCCCTCTCTTTGGGATTGACGTCCCCCTTCCTAAATGCACCAACTCTCAAGGAGAGGTTGAGTAGCTACATAGGGATCTCCACCCATTGCCATGTCATCTAGGAGTAGTCACCACCAACTGTACTCAGGACTCCATACACGTCAAAAACATGTTTCCAACATGTTTTCTAACTCCCCTATTTTTTTAGGAAACTTAATTAAATCCCCTTTTTTGTCTTTTTTGAGAGAAAATACATTTTTGACTGATTAAAATCACCTTTTTGCATAGAAAAAAGGGGAATAASGGTTTAGGGGTGCTATGTCTTAGAAAACGAGCACAAACATGGCATCTGAAATTGACTGATGCCATTTTTTACAACTTTATTGACACTTACATTAAAAAAGTCTGTTTTACGAGATTTTTTTTTTATTTGACTAAAACATTAAATAAAACCTATAKGGACCTAGCGCAATTTSCATATGACTCAATAGACATAACCTAGMATGAACTCATATAMATTTAGACACTAGACATTGGCTATACCATGCCAAGGCCACACCACCAGCACATACTCCAGCTTTGGAGTCAGTTTTGAGTGAAAAAACTTAGAAATTATTAATTGCCTGAAAAGACAAGCAATAAATAATTAACAAGTGAAAAAAAACACTCTAGAGTACATGATCATGCCCAAGTCTTAGGTGGCCAATAGTCTTTTACAACTTTCATGCTCAAGTCATTTATTACAATGCCCTGGAGGGATGGAAATGCGGAAAGAAGGTGGTCTGATAGACCTGTTGAATCTGTGAACTCTGACTTCTAAGMATTTGTATGCTCGGTCTCTAGTGGCTCATCTTMAAATCCAACTAGTACAACTCGGTGGATAACATTGGCTCCATATGGGGACATGTGTTTGATCTTTATATCTGAAGGAGACCATGCGAGAATCCAAAATCAAAGGACCTACATCATCGATGCGTCATCAATAACATATCCATATAAATCCAATAATAAACATGAGTTGCAATCATAATATACATGTAAATATGATACGAAAAGTAGTAAATAAATTATGTACAGAAAATGAAAAGCATAATATACAAAGGAGAAGGGTTAGAGAATATGATACAGAGGATGCCCCCATGGGCATTAGATGACTTCCCTGAAGAACAACTTGAGAAGTTGACCGTTGACTGGGAGTGTCAACCTCTCACCATCCAATCTACTGAGATAAAATGAGTTCTTTCCGGCTATACTTTGAATGATATATGGACCAGTCCATAAACTGTCAAACTTTCCATGATTTCTTGGCTTTTCCCTTCTTTTGTCCCAAAGGAGGACTGTGTCACCCTCCTGAAAAAATCTCTATCATGAAGACTTGTCAAAAGTCTTTTTTACCTTTTCCTGATTATTTATACTTTGATCCAATGCTTTCCTTCAACTTTCATCCAACTCAACCAACTGATCAATTCTGCTCTGCTGGAAATTGTCATCTAAACCATACCTCTACACAAACTGATACACTAGAAGCTTCAAATGAACTGATAAAGTGGTATCAAGTCCATAGAAAAGCTCAAAGGGAATATTTCACGTAGAACTCTTTTTTGTGATCCTATATGCCCATAAAGAAAACTTAATCTTGTTGTCCTATGACCTCTTATTATCCTTCACTGTTTTCTTTAGAATATTCATTAAGTTCTTATCGCTGGATTCAACAAGACCATTTCCTTGGGGATGATATTTTGAAGAGTGGGACAACATAATTCCATACTTGAAACAGAATGAGGACAATTCTGTTGAACTGAAGGCCTTGACATTATCAATTGTTATCTTGGCGGGTAGACCAAACCTAGTGATAATCTTATCTTCAAGAAAATCCATAACCTCTTTGTCCGTTGCTAACTCAATGGGTATTGATTCTACCCACTTAGTAAAATAATCAGTCGATGTAATTATCCAAGTATAAGCATTACTTGAATTATCCTTAAACTGGCCGATGAAATCAAGCCCCCATTGCAGAAAAGGGGCTTCGACTACTACTGGCTGAAGAGGCAAGTCTGCTAGCTTCTGCTTCCCTATGAACAAATGACACTGTTGACAACCCCTGACCATTTTATGAACATCTTAGAAAATGGTCGGCCAATAATAAACTGCTCATCTTTTTTCAATAATTTGAGTAGAGGTTTCATCATCTCAGCCAAGTTTGGGACGAACCGCCTGACAAAGTTGACTTGTCCAAGAAAATACTAAAGATCTTTCTTGGTTGGGGGTAAAGGAACTTTCTTTATGGCTTCAACCCTTTTATGATCCATTTTTACCCCGTGCTTTTCTATGATGTGACCTAGCAACTTGCCTTCATCCACACCCAAAATAGACTTGGATGGATTCAAAGATATGCCATACTTCCGACATATTTCAAACACCTACCTAAGATGAATTATATGATATTACCTTTCTTTTTAAAAAACTGTCAAGTCATCTTGGTGGATCTCGATGATTTTTCCCATTAACTCATGGAAGGCAAAATCCATGGCCCTATGAAAGGTAGCACCCACATTTAGTAAGCCAAAAGGCATCCTTAAGTACTTAAAAGTGCCCCAAGGTGTGGTGAAGGTTTTTTTATTTTGATCCTCCTTTCTCACCAACACTTGGTTATAACTAGAGAAGCCATCCAACATGGACATAATTTTAGAACCAGTTACCCTTTGCAGTAGGGTCTCCATGTTGGGTAGGGGGTAATTGTCTTTAATGCATGCTAGATTTAAATTTTTGAAATCAATGCATAATATTATTCCCCCATTTTTCTTTCTAACAACAACTAATTTAGAGCACCATGAAGAATTCCTTGCTGGAGCAATGATGCCAGCATCCAACATCATTTTAAGCTCAACTTGAACTAATGGTGCCAACTTAGAATTTATTCGCCGAAGTTTTTGGCGGAAAGGTTTTGTGTCTTCCTTGAGGGGGATAGCATGTTGAAACACATCTTCTTTATAGGATTTGAGCTCATCATATGTGAATGCAAATACATCCCTATACTCTTGGACCAGACTTATTAATTCATTTCTTTCCTTTTCAAAAGTTCCCTTTCCAATTTTTATGAACCTTGGGACTTCCTTTGTCCCAATGTTTATTTCAATATAATTGGCAGGATTTACTACTTCTTTTTTCTTTTTATACATATCATGCTTGTCAAAAATATTTTCCAAGGAAGCTATTCCTCTAGGAAATGGATTTTTTATTGGATTATCTTCATCAACATAATCTTTCTCCTCCTCTTTGTAACTGTCATTGAATCCTGAGAATTCCTGAACATTATGGATGAACCTTGAGATTTGTTCATCATCCTTGAAAACTTGCCAATGATCAATACTTTTTGGGATTGAAGGCCTAAAGATTATTTATAACTTTTTGTTTCCTTTTATTAGATCTTCTGAGGGATGGAGGGTAGAAGCTGCTACTGCCAAACTATCAACACAATTTTTTTGATCTATAGGGATTACAATGAGATCTATAACATCAAAGAGCTCTATAGTATCCCAAATGACATTTTTGTACCTTCTCAACCTCTCACTTTTGCATACATATTTATTTTTGACTTGAAGAATTACTAAGTCTGAATCACCTTTGACATTTATAATCTTGATACCCATATCCTTAGCAATTTCCAAACCAAGAAAAAGTGCCTCATACTCGACCACATTGTTTGTTGCATCAAACTCAATTATGAATGCAAAGTTATAAGTTTTTCCAGTTGGAGACTTTAAGACAATCCCTACCCCTTTGCCTGATATTGAGTGGGCTTCATCAAAGTTCATCTTCCAAGATTTATTAGTTACTTTTTCATATTTGAATCTTTATTCAACTGGTGCTAGGAAGTTAGAACATATAGAAAAGTTACCCATGTCATACTTTGGGCATAAGAACTCATTGAATGGCTCTTTAGGATCTTCAATATGATACTTTCTTTCTGTTTCTCTAAAGAGCCTGAAATTCTCAGTTGATGGAGGAGGGTATGGAATAGTTGAAAAAGTTAAATCCATATTTAGGCAGCCCCCCATGTGATCCCCCCATTTTCTAGAGAGAAGCATCCTCCAAGCATCTGGCATATCAATAACAAGCACATTCATTTTGAACGCAAAATCTAGGTAGAAAGCTAGCTTGAATGGAAAATCTATAATAATTCCACGAGTTTCAATTTCCCTAGAATCCATGGCACACACATTGTGATAAGGCCTTGTAACTTTAAGGCCAAATCTTTGCATAATTCCCTTAGTAATGATATTGGATGAAGCACTAGAATCATACATGCAATTATGCAACCACTGATCATTTATTTCTAAGGACACAAATAAGGGAGGATTTTATTCTTTGGTTCTATCTCTGCTGGTCAAAACCACTAGAGGATCTTCTTGATGTTCCTTTACTTTTTCTTGATTTTTTACAACCACTTTATTATTTGGAACGTTTACTGCTTGGAGAAGTTTTTCTTTCTGTGAAGGTATCTTCAAAATATCTGACACTGGAACTAAAACTTTTGCATTTGAAATCCAATTACCTAAATAAATAATTGTATCAGTAATTGGAGTAGTTGGAGGAGTAGTTACCTTGGGAAAGTTAGCTTGAGACTTGTTTGTTCCATCTTTTCCTTTCCTTTGGTAGACTATTCTTTTATGCCTGGCCATTTCCAAAATCTGCTCATTTGTGGGCTTATGTCTATATAGCTTTGTAACATTGTCAAACTCTTCAACCACCTCATTGGCCTACTCACTTATTTCTTGCATTTGAACCCAATAATCCATTGATAAGGGGTGATCTTCACCAAAGTTGTTTATGTGATTAGAGTTTATTGATTGTCCCACAAAAATTTTTGTTGAAGGAAGGCCTTCTTCATTTATTTGACAAAAGATTGGGCAGGTAGACTCTTCATGAAAATCTTCACATGATCTACAAAAGGGTGGTATTTCTTCATTTACCATATTATTATATTCCGACTAATTAGGTGGCCTTTGATATTGAGGAGGAACTTTCTTTTTCCACCTTCATTATTAGGTCTAGGTTGGAATCTATTATT
>SNQJ01S0120577.1:0-14435 GCA_010110895.2 Picea sitchensis | reverse complement strand
CAATGGGAACCTGGGCTTGAGCGTTGCTTATGTGTCTTGGAGGTCCTAACCATTGCAGGGTAGGACGGGCGGGAAGTCAGTCTTATTTTTTAGTCAGTCTTACTTATTATCGATTGATCATCGTTAATTGCATGCAGTCACTTGTTGTGCATCTTATGTCGTCTTGTTGTGTTCATCGTGGTTTGCGTCTTATTCGTCATCGGGTGGCGACGTAGCGTAAAATGTGTTATTTCCCTTGTACACGTGCGCACACACCTGTAAAAAAAAATATTTTGCACTTGTTATGAGAGGTTGTCGGCGTAACGAGGAGGATCGTTACACAATCACAACGTAGTCGTAGCCCTTGTGAGTGCACTAAATGTAAGGTGGAAAAGCTACAAGAACAGATGCATCATCAACAAACTGAATTGGAGTCTCTGCGAGCTTCCAACGCCCAATGCACCCATCAATTGCAGGAACAAGAGGTGAAAAAGAATGAATAATTGGCCATAGTCTTGCGTGCCATCAACCAACACTCAACACAAATCTGCTCCCTTCATAGAAGTGTCTAGAGACATCCTCCAGACGCTCCAATTTGGCAACATCCAGACCCGTCAACAAGTTCGGTGGTGTCTTGTGAAGCCCTATAGCCAACCCCACATCAGTTGGAAAGGGATCTCACAAGAAACGATCCAGAGGGGCTAGATACAAAGTTAAAGCTAACATGAATCAGGTTCATGACGTGCAAAGTTTTGTTTTTACTATTTTCCTTTGTTAAACTATAAGAACACTAGTTTTTAGTTTTTATATATATTAAATTTTTAGTTTTTATATATATTTAGAAGGATTTCCTAGTCATTTGAAGAGCTCTAAGACTCAAGGCCTAAGTCTCTTTTAAACTTTTTTTATAATAAAATTTATAACCGTTGTCAAAATAATGTGCAGATTTCCCACCAAAAGTCAATAGCAATATGATGTTATGTTGATCTCTTAACTGGGAGATTCTTACAAAGTATGATGTTATGTTGTCGTCGTCATTCATCTTCATGTTACGAAGCTCATTCTTCAGACTCATAACTTGTCCAATGTTTCTAACTGAGAAGAAATTTTTTAGGGCATCGTACATATTCTTTGATGAGTCAAGATGGGAAATGTAGGGTATCAAGTGGTATTTTATAGAATCCACTATGATACTCGTGGCATTGATGTCAACATATTTGAACTTCTCCATAGCTGCAACATTCTGCGGTTCCTTCTCTTCTCCTTCTTCAAACTCTGGCTTCACGATCTTTCCTTTCACAATATCCAATACTTTATTCCTAGAAAGGATGAGGTCAATCCTTGTCTTCCATGCTCTGAAGTTAGAGGCTCCATCTAACTTGTTCTCAGACTTCATAGAGTTCTCCATGGCTTCTTGACTTGGTCAAACCCTAGATTTTACTAGAAATCCAAATTTCACGTCTTGGCCTTCTAAGAGTGCCAGGAGATGTGCTAGGCTAGGGCGCACTGATCTGTCTGAAGATTAGGTCAATCCATTCACTTAAGGTGCCTCAACAAGAGGATTAGGATTTCTGCAACTGCTCCTACTAGTAACCCTAGCGGCAGTGTCCTGGAAGCTGCTTCTGCTAGTAGCCCTAGCGGCAGTGTCCTGGAAGCTGCTTCTGCTAATAACCCTAGCGAAAATTCTTCAGCGAGCTTAATATCCTAGCGGCTATGTTTCCTTCCAGCGTTTAGACTGAATGAAGGAGGTGTGGGCCCATAACCTGTTAGAATATAGAAGATGGTGTGCTCGTTTTACCATTGACGATACCCTCGTCACCCCACCATAGGCCTAAGCCACTCTCCGAGCACCTTAACCTTGACTAAGAATTACTCCGGAAGCAAACCCTAGGCTAGATAGCCAAACAAAGGGTAGCACACCTTTCCCCAAGGATAACGCATCACAAAAGGCTGATCGAATAGTCCAAACCCTAGCCAAGAGATAGTCCAAGCCAACACTGAAACTGGCTGTTGTAGCAGCTGCACCTGTAACACTCCTCCACACGTGCCCACCAAACTGGGAACTGCAGCGCACAGAAATGGCTCTCTGCAACTGTTGTGATATGCCAAATGAGAACTGATGCCCTGTATTTATAGTGGTTCTGCCATATTTGTTGGGGCCGACTTCTCCTTCTGGATATGTGTCTGTTCAGTATATTATTACTATTTCTGGCTGACTTCTTCTCTTGGAGGTTAATAACCTAATATAAATTATCTTCTTGAGCTGACAAGACTTCTAGGGTTATTGGCCAACTCATTAGGGTTTCTCTTGCTTCCCGGAGTCTTCTATTCTCATCAGGTTCACACGTGGAGGTAAATACCTCTCGCAGCTACCATAATATCAACAATCGACACCTGGAAAGGAGCACTGGACAGTTGTCAAGGGAGTATTTAAGTATTTGTGTGGCACAAAGGACTATGCTATATGTTACAAAGGAAGACCTGGAAGTGATAGTGGTAAAGTAGATGTACATGGATTTATTGATGTCGATTGGGTTGGAGATCTAGATCGACGGAGGTCACCTAGTGGATATATCTTCAAAATGTTTGGTGGAGCAATATGTTGGATGAGTTAGAAGTAGGCGGTCGTATCCTTGTCAACAACAGAGGCTGAATACATGGCAGACACTCATGGAAGCAAAGAAGTAGTATGGATGCAAAGGTTTTGTTTAGGAATTAGGTTTGAGCAGAAAACTATGAATATGAGTTGCGACAGTCAAAGTGCAATATTTTTGGCAAAGAACCATGCTTATCATTTGAAGACTAAGCACATTGATGTACAATACCATTTCGTAAGAGATATGGTGGAAAGTAACAAGGTGCTACTGGAGAAAGCAGTCACGTTGGAAAACATAGCAGACACGTTGACCAAGTCTGTGAGTGTTGTGAAGTTCTCTTGGTGCAGAGAGGCAATGGGCATTGTTGCCTTGGGTCTGTGAATGAAATTTTAGGAATCTCATGTTTCAACAAAGAAGAAAACAAGTGGGAGAATGTTGGGTTGTTATATTCTTTGCAGTGAAAGTCTAGTCGAGGAAGATCGACTAACGGTCAAAGGTCATGGTGGATCAACAACAGTCAAGTTCGAGGTGGATTGACAGTAATTCGAAGTTCGAGGTAGTCGACTGGTTGAAGTTGAAGATATCGATGACAAGTCAACCAACAAGAGGTCAAAGTGCGGGCGTGGGACGACCAACTAGAGACCAAATGAAGGTCGACTGATAATCCGACTTGGAGTCGACTGTAATAGAATCCCAAGATTTGTGGGATTTGTAGGCAATGATCTGTATGGATCTATAACCGTTTTTGGGTGCCAATCTTTAGGGTTTTCCTGTTGTAAAGCCTATAAAGAGGCTTGTTGTAAGGTCGTAGAGGCTAATGCAGGTTAATGCATATAATGTAAAATATGCTAATGCATGAGTAAATCATAGGTTGTTGGTCATGTAGATGTAACCCAGATTGGCTACAGGGTTGTTCTTGCGCAGGCAAGAGGGTATGATGTCGAATATGTCTTAGGTGTGGACCAAGGTTAGACATGTAACCTTTTATTCAAATTGAATAAGACAACAAGAGAGAAAAACACTCAAGGATTGTTGGTTTTCCCGGTTAAGGGTTTCTAGGGTAAAGTCTCAATGTATTGGGTGATTGCTTGTGTCATTTACGTTCTTGATTAAATTATTCTTCTCTTCTACTAGGATTAGTGTGGAAGTGTCTCTCATTTCCTGACACTATCGGTGTCTCATCTCACACTAGAGACTCATCATGTTTTTTAGTTCTTGCAATGATTCCTTCCAACACTCCATCATTGTTGTGTATGGCGCCACCCTATCAAATTTGGGCTCTCTTGGTAATGTCAAATTGGAAATATAATGCAAATTGCAGCCAGGATGCACACAACATTTTGGATTCTCAGGATAAACGAGTTAGCTCTTTCTACGTAGGTTGTAGACAACAATTTCTTCATTGGGTCTGTGTCGTTAGCACCAACATAGCTCCAATCATGTGGCATCGTAGTCGTAGCCCTTGTGAGTGCACTAAATGTAAGTTGGAAAAGCTACAAGAACAGATGCATCATCAACAAACTGAATTGGAGTCTCTACGAGCTTCCAATGCCCAATGCACCCATCAATTGCAAGAACAAGAGGTGAAAAAGAATGAATAATTGGCCATAGTCTTGCGCGCCATCAACCATCCTCCAGACGCTCCAGTTCGGCAACATCCAGACCCATCAACAGGTTCGGTGGTGTCTTGTGAAGCCCTATAGCCAACCCCACATCAGTTGGAAAGGGATCTCACAAGAAACGATCCAGAGGGGCTAGATACAAAGTTAAAGCTAACATGAATCAGGTTCATGATGTGCAAAGTTTTGTTTTTACTATTTTCCTTTATTAAACTCTAAGAACACTAGTTTTTAGTTTTTATATATATTAAATTTTTAGATTTTATATATATTTAGAAGGATTTCCTAGTCATTTGAAGAGCTCTAAGGCTCAAGGCCTAAGTCTCTTTTGGAACTCTATATCTCTTGGCTGTTTTTGTGTAAGTTCAACTTTTTTTATAATAAAATTTATAACCGTTGTCAAAATAATAATAATAGATAATGATAATGAGCATAATTAATCACCTTTTAATCTAAAATTCTAATCTGATGGCTAACAATTGACGACACTGGTTTACCTTTTAACATTTACCTAATCATATTAAGAAATTACTGTAGCACTATATGATTGCCACGTTTAAATGATTAAACTTTGGATTTAGTACGCTGGCTGTAGACGCTCATTTTCTGGCTGTGCGTTTCATTTTCTGTCTGCGCCTTTCTACGTTCATCAGCCACGGTTTTTGAGTAGCTGCGCTAGTTAATAATCAATTTACATTGAAAATAACTTTTACTTAGTAATGTGCATGATTGCCCACTAAAAGTCTATAGCAATATGATGAGACGTCCTATTTCTACTTAATTTAATGTTTTGATAAAAACTAAATGACAACTCAACTATGTGTGAAAAATGGTGGCTGTGATAATTAATAATCAATTTACATTGAAAATAACTTTTACTTAGCAATGTGCAGGATTGCCCACTTAAAGTCAATAGCAATATGATGAGACGTCCTATTTCTACTTAATTTAATGCTTTGATAAAAACTAAATGACAACTCAACTATGTGTGAAAAATGGTGGTTGTGCTAGTTAATAATCAATTTACATTGAAAATAACTTTTACTTAGTAATGTGCAGGATTGCCCACTAAAAGTCTATAGCAATATGATGAGACGTCCTATTTCTACTTAATTTAATGTTTTGATAAAAACTAAATGACAACTCAACTATGTGTGAAAAATGGTCATGACTGGTTACTATCAATCCCGAGAGTCAAATGAGAATCGAAGGATCAAGCCATGAGTTATGGCCCTTCCATCACCCGAACGCACAATTGGATCAAGCCATGAGTTCGGGTTTTATTAATAGCCGCTTGGCTCCTCTCCTTGTTCACCACAGTTTTTATTATTTGTTTCAATCCCTGCTGCCTCTGATCTACTCTCAGTTTCCATGGGAAGCCCAAAGCCTCATGTGGCCATCTTTCCATGCGCGGGAATGGGACATCTCATCCCTCTCGCCGAACTCGCCATGCGCCTCTCAGACCGCCATGGGCTGTCGATGACCTTCATTATTTGCAAATGGATGTTCTCCTCCCGCCTCATGGCTCTTTACTCGGAACGCATCGCGTCCTCCGGTCTCGACATCACCATCGTCCAGTTGCCGGAAGTGGAGATAGAAGGCGCAGAACATATGAAGATCGTAACTCAGAACATATGAAGCTTTTGGAGAGATCGAAAGGATCAGTTCAAAGTGCTCTCAGATCCCTCGTCGACTCTGCCTCGCCCGTCTCTGCTTTTATCACTGATATTTTCTGCTCCACCATGATCGATGTGGCCGCCGAGCTCTGCATACCCACCTACGTATTCTTCACTTCGACCGCTTCTGTGCTGTCCGTCATGCTATCCATTCCGAAGCTTCTCTCGAATACTCAAGTTTCGTTTAAAGATGCAGATTTTTCAATTGAGGCACCAGGCGTCCTACCGATCCCTTGCAGGGATCTGCCGGATCCCATTCAGGACAGGTCCGATGAAGAGTTTTACTGGTTCATGCACCATCTCTCGCGCCTGTGGGAAGTCACGGGGATACTAATAAATACATTCGAGGAGCTTGAGACTGAAGCGATGAAATCCCTTGTGGGAGGAAAGAGCATCTCACATGGAGAGCATCTCACATGGAGTGCCCATAATCTGTTGGCCTCTCTTTGCGGAACAGAAGATGAACAGGTTTCTGCTGGTCAATGAGTTTAAGGTGGCGATTGGAGTAAAAATGGAAGGCGATGGATTTGTAAAGCGAGAGGAAGTGGAGAGAGCAGTTAGGGAGTTGATGGAAGGAGAAAGCTGCATGAGGGTAAGGGAGAGAGGCAGAGAATTGAAGGAAAAGGCCGTTGCTGCGTTGGAGGAAGGGGGCAGTTCATACAAAGGCATGGCCGCTGTAGTCTCCGAGTGGACAACAAACATTCGGCAGCCATGATGATATTTCGAGTTGATGATATTTTACTTCGCTTGCGGCTTATGTTTGATGGGACTAAATAGAGCAGTATTCTAAAAGTTATTTTTTAATTTTTTTTAGTTTGGTTGATTTTTGGTAAAAATTTTTTGAAATTTGGTTGGGTCTGCAGATTTGAGTGACTAAGTTTGTATGAGTGTTTATGAGTTTTTCATCATGCTCAATCCATTTATGCATTCAAAAATGCAATTTAAACAAACAAAAAATACCATTTTTGATTAAATTTACATCACAGGATTCCAGCCAAAAACACCCAAAAAATAGAACGTTTAGCCAACTCAAACAAAGAAAAAGCTATGAACCCATGACAAATAAGTTAGCTACCTTGTTTTTAAAATATTCTAAAATTGTTTTTTATTATATAATTTTGTTTTTCTCATTACTAGAGTCACTTATTCTCTATACTCATATAATATCCTTTATTATTGTTTGAATGACTTTTCATTTGAGAACGTTGCCTTGAGATAATATAAGAACGTTGCTTTCATATCAGTGGAAGAAGAAATCTGAGGATCCTTCTAAATGAGGCGTTTAGAGAGTAGATTTGAGTTCCCTAAATATAGGGATGTATAGACAGTAGAATTGAGTTCATTAAATATAAGGATGGTTTCTCTTTACTTTATTTCATTCAAATTAAAATTGCAATGTCAATGGGAGACTTGGAATACTAATATGTTTCTGTTTTTTTTTAATTATTACACAATATAAGTATTTTTATGGAATTTATTTGTTGTAATTGTGTAAATGGACTTTGAAACGGTAATAATCCATTTATATCATGTTTAATTTATTGTTATAAATTATATGGTAATATAGTTATGGTAAATTTGTTACAGGTAGCATAGTAGTTGGTAAGTCTGGGTTTAGTTTCTATCTAATTCTATCTAATTAGCAGCTCAAATCTTTCCTGTAACACCTCAATCTTCTTTAAAACAAGTTAAAAAAAATGAATCACAATGATGGTGGGTAGTTAAATGCCTTAATTCACCATATTAATTACATAATAATTTTGGACATTTTTTTTAATGTGAAAAAAATAATTATAATAAGTTCGTTTAATTTTTTGATTCGAGAAAGGTGATTATAATAAGTTCATTTGGTTTTTAAATTTGAGACATGTTATTATAATAAATTTATTTAAAAATGATAAGTAAGATTATGATTTATTGACAAAATGTGTTTTTATATTTTAAAATTTCAATTTTGTTTTTTAAAATATATAATTGTATTGTTTTTATTAAACACAAAATTCTTAATCTTAAGAGATCATTAAAATCATATAATTTATAAAAACAAATTCATTAGTAATTTATCATAAATTATTAAATGAAAAATTAAATTTAAAAACTTACAAATTAAGAAATATAGATTAATAAATATTTTAGATATGAAGTTAAATTAATTTTAAAATATCTATAAAAAATGAAAAGAATAAAATATCTTTATTTGTTATAATTAATGATTTTCAAATTATTTAGAATACATTAAAACAAAGTGATAGATAATCATTTCTACCTATTATTTTTAAATATAAAGAAATTGTTGATCTTAAAATCAAATTGCACATTTTGTTATATTGGAAGAAAAAATCAATAATAATTTATTATAAACTATTTTAATATAATAGATGAAAAAATTATAATTTATAAATAAATTTAGTTGATAAAATTTTTTAGAAAATTTTAAATTTACATTTGAACATAAATAAAATTTCACAAATCAGTAAAATAAACAAGTTATGGGAGATAACCTGAAATTATAAAAATAAAACAATACTTGCAATTAAATGCAAGACTCAACTTAGTTTTGCACATATAAAGATATGATTTAACACTTAAATTAAAATTGTAAAAAAAAAATTACTAATACCTTTTCTTAAATTTGGACGTGCAAATATATGATTTAGAATTCTATATAAATTATAATTATAAAATACATGTAAGATGAATAATTTAATGTAATTTTATTTATAAAATAGGCAAGATGAATAATTTAATGTAATTTTAACTAAGCTATTATATCATTATAAAGTAAAGATTAAGCACTTTATGTAGAGGTGGCTAAGAAATAGGTGTAAACAAATTGAAAATCTTTTGTGAAACATGTTTTATGAGTTAATATCCATATAAACAAGTGTTGTATGAGCGTAGTCCCTCTCTGGTTGAATTGGGGATAAATGCAAATGGATGGGGAAAAAGTAGCGAGGGTAGATGCAAATTGCAACACAGATGTGGCAAGCAGCATGAAGGACAAGTGGTAACCATGCAAGAAATTACACGTGTTCTCTAGAGTCCGACTTATTTTGTGAAACTATATAATCCATCTTGCTATGTTCGAAATTTCTTCTTTCTAGTAGTCCTACTTTGCATGTTTTATTTGTTCAGTGTATATATGCATAGCAGCAGAAAAAGATATGCATGAGAAAAAGATAATTAAAATTAAATAAACACATTTTTTTGACATTTGAAGATAAAAAATTAGGAACATATAAATATAAAAGGAGTTAAAAAAAATAGTGTTATTTGGAATATATCAAAAAATAAAACAAAAAATAGTTTTATTTGGAATATATCAAAAAATAATAGTTTGTTACATATTCCTGGAAATTTAAATGTGTTTGTCATATAGACTATGATTGGGGCTCCCGCAGACCATAAGAGAAATATGTACAAGAAATAGGATTGTGGAAAGAAGAAGTGGGCGACGATAGAGTGTAATACCTGAAAATAAGAAATGGGAAGGTATCAGTCTTTGGCTAGAGATTTCTATTCAGAAAAGGTGCAATAACTGGATTGATAAACAAAGGAGGATATCATCAGTATGGACTTACAAAGATGGTAAATATAAGTATTTTTGCTATTTTCTTGTTGATGCCTTTTTCTGTTGCCTTTCGTCAGTGACCAGCTTCAAGTCTGTTTCAATGAATTCTTCAATGTATCTTCTCAAGGGGGCGACGTTGATGTCATTCCGAATTTTTATGCTGAAAATTTCCTTTTCTAATTCGCTTAGATCAATAGAAAGTTTACGCAGAACCTGGTCAATGTCTCAATTTTGTACCGAATAGCCCACTAGCCAGTTGTCCACGTGATCTTCACCATATTCAAGAATCCTGTAAAAAATTTCTAAAGACAATGCCTTAAAATTATCAACTTGTTTATCGAAAGCTTGCTTGGTTAACACCAACGAGTTGACGATTAAGTTGGAACTCGTTGGTCCTTCCGGCTAAGTCTATTTTGGCCAGCTTTGTGAATAATGTTTCTTTCTTTGATATTGCTTGCTCACATGATTGGACAATGAGATACAGGTTCTTCACCTTCTCTTTCCAGCATGCTTCTAGTTGAGTGATCTAGCTTTTGGAGGGGAGATCGTGTTGTCTTCTTGTCATGTCTTCCATGTTGTTGACATGAAAGGCAAAATGGATGACTGTGTCCAAATAGAATTTTTCTTCATTTTTTAAATCTGTTTGCAAAAGTTCGAGCAAGTTATGTGCCCTCCTTCCTAGGGAATCCATAGTTTGTGATGTTTCCCAGGCCTCAACAATCAGTTCCATTCTTTTCTTGATATTTTTCTCCACATATCTTCTACACGATGCGAGGAAGCTGGAGGATCCTTTTAACTTTGTTGTAGGGGTGACAATCTTGGCAATTGCCAAAGGACTGGCAAGCAATGGCATAGGAATCAAAGCTTCCTCTAATTCCTTGATTCAGTCCTTTAATCCGATATTCTCGACCTCAATGACTCCAATGGAATCATCAGGAGCATCTCTAGTTGCTCTGTGAAGTCCAGAGATTTGGGATGATCGCATGTTGACAAGGTCAACTTCTGAATGATATTTTCCTTTCTTATTTTTTACATCTCTCTTTTCAATAATTATTTTTTTAGATTCGCTTTCAAAAAAAACACTCTGGAATACGAAGGATTCATCTTCGTAAAAAATTTCGGTGTCAACTATGTCCATTGGTTAGCTATGTTGAATCGCATCTCCCGACTGATCCAGGTTACATAATGTGCTATCCAAATCAGTGTCAAGTTCCATGTTCTCACTCTCAATTTCAGGCTCTTCCACCTCCCCTACAATTCTTTTTCTCTTCTTCTGCACGGGAAGCTTGTGAGAACTATCAATTTTAGGATACCTCCTTTGTTTAAAGAACTTTGGGTTGCTTTGTTACTGTGGCAGGTCGTTGGAGCGATGCTTTCTTACTATGGTAGCTCTGGCCCTCAGGCTTGAAGATGTTCACCGTATCTCCACATAACTGATGTCGAGTTGGTGCTATTAGTTTATGAAAACGTCTGTTTGCTCCAGGCGCTGCTTGAAATGAACAAACGGAGGGGATAATATAACCCCCCGGAAATGTTGGTTCAATGCGTGCGAGTGAAAAATCTCCTCGAGCTCTTCTCTCATTAATGACAATCTCTATGTG
Source organism: Picea sitchensis (assembly GCA_010110895.2). Classification (NCBI taxonomy): domain Eukaryota; kingdom Viridiplantae; phylum Streptophyta; class Pinopsida; order Pinales; family Pinaceae; genus Picea; species Picea sitchensis. Next base: position 3,392 of record SNQJ01S0120577.1, on the reverse strand, counting down.
TGTTGTATGATGAGCTATTATAAGTGAAACTTAATTATTGCATAATTAGAAGTGTGAAGGTGGCAGTTATGACAAAGAACATTTAAAGATTGGAGGTTTCGTGAACGAACCAAGCCGACGACGTGCGAATGACATTCCATGGTATTTGAAATTAACACTCGGAAGGGAAAACAAAACCCTCCGCAAATATTGGTTTAATGTGTATTAATGGTAGATTTTCTCGAGCCTTTCGCCCATCAATGACAATTTACATAGTTCCTGCATGATGATTTGTTAGCATTAAAGATTACTAATTGCATATTTAGAAACAAGACATTATATATATATATAACATTTTTTTATTATAAATAGGTGTGAAGGTGACAAAGATGGGGAAGAGCAAGCAAGGAATGGCCAAGTATGAAAAGCGATCGGACGGACTTCAAAATAGGGTTATAGGAGATAATGAGGAGAGGTGAGTGTCTAACAGTGAAATTGCATGAGTCGGAATTTTTGACTGCAAAACGCATAAAACGGAAGAGGGCATGATGGTGCAGTTCAACGGACGGTTTGTATATTTGTGGAATTGCGGGAAAGTGGCTAAGTATGGAATGGGGAAACGGTCGGTCGGGCTCATTTTCGAAATTAGGGTTTGAATATTTTGTGAACAAGCCAACCTGAGGTCCCACGAATGACATTCCATGGTGTTTGAAATCAGCACTTGGAAAGGATAATATAACCTTCCAGAAATCTTGGTTTAATGCGTATTAATGGGAGATCTCTGCAAATATTGGTTGCTTTCCGAAGGGCAGGACCTAACGACTTAATTTAGTTTTTTATTATAAATAAGACTGTTTTATTATAAACAAGTGCAAATAAGGAATGGCCAAATATGAAAAGCGGTCGCACAGTTTTCAAAATACAGTGCATTCGCAGTAGAGGTGAGGGCGAGCGGTCAGATTGTATGTCTCATAAATTTTAACTTCAAAATATGTAAAAGGGAAGAGTGCAAGAAAGGAATGGCGAAGCATGAAAAGCGGTCAGACGGGTTTCAAAATAGGGTTAAAGGGGATTGCTAGTAGAGGTGAAGGCTGATGTTCAGATTGTATGTATCAGAATTTTTGACTGCAAAATGCGTAAAAGGGAAGACTTTATGGTGGGGCAGCCCAGCGGCCGATTTGTATATTTGTGGAATTGCGGGTGTTGTTTGCATGTCGTGGAACAATGGAAGGGAAATCTTTAGTCCGCCTATCCAGGAACTGGCAATGAAAAAAGTGGCCAAGTATAGAATAGGGAAACGATCAGTCGAACTTGGTTGGAAAGAAGTGCGGAGGTGGCGGGCACAGGAAACAGTGCTTAGGAAATGGATATTTCATGAACCCGCCAACCCGACGATCCACAAAAGAGATTCAAACAAATGACAAAGTGTGGAAACCGGACGGACGACCTTCAAAAATGGGGTGACAATAGTTGCACAGGAGACATGAGGACCCAATGGTCAAACTGTAGCTCTCAAAACTTCTGAGTGCAAACTTTGTAACGGGGAAGAGGGTATGATGTGACAGTCCGGTTGTAAATTTGTATATCGCAGAAGTGTGAGTGCTCTTTGGAGTTGACGGAACAGGGAAAGTGCATCCTAGAGCCCACCTCCCTGGGTATCTGCAATCAGAAATGTGGCTAGGTATGGAATGGGGAGGTGATCGGTCGGAGTCCAGGTGTTGTTTGTAGGCAGCGGAACAATGGAAATGCAATATTGAACCTGCCTATCCAGCAACTCACCTATTCGGAAAACCGCAAGCCTAAAATTTTATACAATATGAAACGGGGAAGCGGTCGGTTGGGATGGTGATATAAAAGTAAGTGAAATCTGAAGATGTGAATCCACACCTAGAAATTTTCCAAAAAATGAGTAATACATACTAAATATGTACTTTTATAAAGTATGGACATGAGCTTTTATAGAGCATATACACTTTTTGGATCGTGGGTTCTCGGGCTGGAGGGCTCAAAATTGGGCCTCTATTGTTCTTTGCCTTACAAATAACACTCAGAATTCCGCGATATACAAATTGACAAGCGGACTTGCGCGTTGACTGGCTCCACATTGCACTTCTATTGTTCTGCATCCTCCAAACAACACTCAGAGTTCCGCAATATACAAATTGATAGACGGACTCCAGGGATGGAGGGCTCATGATTGCGATTGTTTACGGATGGTGATCCCTATCAACTATCTAACATTATCTAAAAACATTATTTTCAATACTAAATTATTAATATTAAATATTGATATTGTACAATTTAATTAGACAAAAAAGTTTGTACAATATGAAACGGGGAAGTGGTCGGTCGGGCTGGTGATATAAAAGTAAATGAAATCTGAAGACGTGAATCCATCAACATCTGCACCTAGAAATTTTCCCATAAACGAGTAATACATACTAAATATGTACCTTTATAAAGTATGGACATGAGATTTTATAGAGCATGTACGGATCCATCATTCCATACTTGGCCACTTTTTGGATCGTAGGTTCTCGGGCTGGCGGGCTAAAAAATGGGCCTTTATTGCTTCGTGTCCTACAAATAACACCCAGAGTTCCGCGATATACAAATTGACAGGCGGACTTGTGGGCTGGTTGGCTCAACATTGCACTTATATTGTTCTGTGTCCTCCAAATAACACTCAGAGTTCCACGATATACAAATTGACAGACAGACTCCAGGGCTAGTGGGCTCAGGATTGCACTTGTTTACGGATGGTGATCCCTATCAACTATCTAACATTATCTAAAAACATTATTTTCAATACTAAATTATTAATATTAAATATTGATATTGTACAATTTAATTAAACAAAAAAGTTTCTACAATATGAAATGGGGAAGCGGTCGATCGGGTTGGTGATATAAAAGTAAGTGAAATCTGAAGACGTGAATTCTCCAACTTCCGCACCTAGAATTTTTTTGAAAAATGAGTAATACATACTAAATATGTACTTTTATAAAGTATGGACATGAGATTTTATAGAGAATGTACGAATATCGCATTCCATACTTGGCCACTTTTTGGATCGCGGGTTCTCGGGTTGGCGGGCTAAAAAATGGGCCTCTATTGCTTCATGTTCTACAAATATCACCCAGAGTTCCGTGATATACAAATTGACAGACATACTTACAGGTTGGCTGGCTCAACATTGCACTTCTATTGTTCTGTGTCCTCCAAATAGCAGTCGGAGTTCCGCGATATACAAATTGACAAACGGAGTCCAGGGCTGGCGGGCTCAAGATTGCGATTGTTTACAGATGGTGATCCTTATCAACTATCTAACATTATCTAAAAACATCATTTTCAATACTAAATTATTAATATTAAATATTGATATTGTACAATTTAATTACATAAAATTATTA
>SNQJ01S0120575.1:8797-35959 GCA_010110895.2 Picea sitchensis | reverse complement strand
GGATTTGATGTCAAATCGACTTGGGAGCCGATCCATTAGTGGTTGGGAGGCCGACCAGCTTCATAAATGCGCCGTTTGGCAGGCGCGCGGGTTTTTCACCCCACAGCCGCGCATATGCGCTCAATATACGAAGATATTGCGCGTGCGCGCTCAGTTTTAGTGGGTATGCTGCGCTTTTCAATTTTTTAGCCATTTTTGTATAGTTTTTGGCCCTTTTGCTGTGCTGTGGATTTAATCCTTGTGCCATGAATGCCTGTTTTTCTGTGCTGATGATGCGGAGTTCTTTTCGTCCTGTGCGGACGAAATTTCAGTGATAACAGTGAGGTCCTTACATCATTAGACAAATTTTGGAGAAAGGAGCTTACGAATTAGTAGATTACGATGGTATCCCTTTGAGTGAACCCAGAAATGGGTTGTACTTAAATAAGTACTATGCCTAAGATCACCTGTGCATGAGTACTTATATTTTATTGTATCATACTTATTATGTGTTAATGTAGTATGCTTTTTCGTTATCTGGTCTCTGCCCTTATGTTACGTTGTGTTTGGTTTCCAGATGTCGGAGTCTTCGCTACCCCACATTGGCTTCGCTGATGGCGCTAGCTGTAGTACTCAGAACCTTGCTTCTGCTACTTGGGAAATTTACGCCCCTACAAACGAACTATCACTCTACGAGGTGTGTGTCTCGGTCGTGCGACCAACAATATTGCAGAGTATAGTGTTGTTATTGAATTGTTGATTGATGCTATTTCACTCAGTATTCGTCATTTGGTTGTACGACTCGATTCAAAGCTAGTAGTACTACAGTTAAGTAATGTCTATGCTATTCGATGTCCTACTTTATTATGGGTATATTTACAAATTCGCCTCTTGGAACGTTATTTTGATTATATTGAGTATCAGCACATTCCTATATGTCTAAATACATTAACTGATGCATTAGCTAACTATGTATTATATAGACATTTGGGCCATTTATAAACCAATCACATCACATGTATCACACACCACAAGATAAGCCGGTAGAAGCCATATATATGTATATAACGATCAAAAGTGTTTTACAAATTTTTTTTATCCAAGGACCAAAATCTCAAAAATGAAGCTCGTAGATTCTACAAAATAGCGTCATGGGTGACGTTCACGATAACACATGACTGCTCGGGCCATCCTATGAAGAAGTTGACCAATAGACTTTGACACGCCCACAGTATGGCGTTGATAACGCCAAGGGATCTCCCTGATAGTCATGTCTGGAATGTCAGCAGTCAAGCCCTCCAAGTTTTGCTCCACTGCCTCATAGTGTTCAGCATCCCATCACGCCATTGGAGCCACCTCTCCTCATCCCTGAATAGGAGATGTTCTTGGAGGTCAATATGGCCCCACATCTGTGTCATCAAAAAGAGATTTTTTATCAGTTCTTGGACAAACATAAAAACATTTTATATGATAAAAATCACAAAAACATTTAAAAGAACAAAATGTGTACTTCTTACCTAAGTCACCCCACTGAGCATCCTCAAGTAGGGATAAATCTGGATCCCCTCGGAATTCCAACCCAGCATAGGCGTAGTCATCAACCATCAACATCTGTGACCGCAACCAGTCAAAGAATGAATCATTGTATTTGATGATAGGCCCAACTATGTGTCGGGCCATGAGGTTACACCACCTTAGCATCCTCAGATCCTGTGGGGATGGTAAACCCCACTCAACCTGTAATATCATCAATGGGACCCTCTCAAGAAAGAAGGACACCAAAAGTGATTCGTACCCGAACTACTTCAGGTCACCCTTCCTACATTTCGTCAATTACCTCTTCATACTGTGGAGAACTGCATCCAACCAATTGAAAACTCATGGCTCTGTGCACTCTATGGCATATTGGAAGTATCTCTAGAGAGCCATGTGTGGAGAAGCACTCCTAGCCATGTGCTCTATAGTGAACAATATGGTTCGCAGGGTCAAATATTGGACCCCCCAAATAGCCACCTTTCCTTTGCTTCTTTCTGCCTTTGGGACACAGCATTGGCAACAATACTCACTCATAGGGCGTCTTCCACCTCGGCTACCGATCAAGCTAGCATGGTACCCACATCATGATAACCCTATCAGAAAGTAGATATCCTCGATATCTAAGGTCAAGGTGTGGATTCCCATGTGAAACAACTGATGGTCCATGTCCCACATATGAACCAGGTACTCCAACAACCTGATTTGGGCCCTCATGCCTGGAATCCGGAAGAATTTCAAGAGCCCACAGTCTTGGAGGGAGGAAATGGTGCCAAGGTCATTCCCAGCAATGGAATCCTCCTCCTCATGTTCTCTTTCTCACCACTCCAGCATCGTGATGGTCAAATTCCTGCACAACAACCATAAGAGAAGAGTCAGCAACTCATTTCAAACCTAGGCATATTTTTTATTGAGAAAAAATCAAGTTGAAATTTCATTTTTTAGCCCTCGTAGGTACCCATTTGGCACAATGCGAGATTCTCACAGGTGCCCTTAAGGCCACCTACGAGAATCATGCATTCTCATAGGTCCCGTATGGCTAGCCTGCGAGAATGCCCGGGCACAAGTTTTGCCCTAAAACAAACCCAAAACCTTGAAAATTGCTAATGAAAACAAAAACTAAACCATGGAAAAGGTAGAAGATCAAGAGCTTAGCTCGTTGATGGAGACAGTTTTCCAAACAGTCACTTGTGCCTCCCGCGATCGAGCAATTAAATTTGAGGTAAAAGGAATTGTTTTGGGCAAAGTTCTTGGCAAAATCACAATGACAATGGTAAAATCCCTTTTTACCTATATTTATTCACTTTCTGCCCTTTTTGTTGGTTTTTATATTGTTTTGTTCATCAAACCTAATGCCTAATAGCCCTATGAGTGTGAATTTTTTCAGATATAATGACTTTGAAGTCCACACGAAAGAGTACGTATGTTTTTTCTTTTTTCATCGCATGTACGACTGCTTTTTATAGTTTGTAGAAAAACTTCAAGCTCAATCTTCGTTCGTTCTCATGCTCAAAAATACATGAGAACGTAACCGAGTATACTTTTCTCATCTTTTCATACTCTTCATGGTAACACAAAAACAATGAATGCAAAGAAGTATCCTTTAAGCTATTTTCACACTCCATTAAAATGAAAAGATTGTCGAGCAACCTTGTTCTGTTCACGCTCATAAAAGTATATGAACAAAACGTTTGATGGGTGATAGTTTATCACTTTTTCGGTCCTGTTGAACTATTTTACGAAAAAGGAACTGAGAGAGTCCTCTTTAAGTGTTTTTCAAACTCTAAATACATGAAAAACCCCCGAGTTTTCTATCTTTGGACTCGTTAAACAAACATTGAAAGCCCCGTAATGGGACCGAGCCACTGCTTCCTAGGGTTCGTTAAACATACTCTGAGGGACTCGTCCGAAGTATGAGCTTAAATCAACAAGCATATGTTATCCTCCTCAAGCTTGCATAAAAATAAAGAGGTACTTGCCAAAAATGGTGGGGGAAAATTTGGGAAAGGGATGTGTTTTCGTATTCATATTTTTGGCAATAAGTGTCGCTCTCGAACATGACACCCCCTATTCATTATTTGAAGCCAGTTAGGGAAATCCATTTGTCTCTCATTCGACTTGCTACAAGGTCATATCCTGAGTCATCTCTGAGTTAGTTTTTCCAAGTCCTTGGTCGTGTCGTTCATATGTTCAAGAGAAGTTCATCCAAAACCTCTGTTGAGTCGGTCATCTGTAGTTGTCCATTCTTACCAAGTCGGCCTTCCCTGTGTCCATTTCAACCTATATTCATACTTTGTTTCACCTTCAAAATATATTACTTATTTCGTGTCATTGATGGGGGATACATCAAGGCCCTCCTGTGACAAGTCTTGTTCCGTCGACTCCAACTCATTATCCGGAAACAAGACATAGAAATTATTTGGTACCTTGGAACTTGCATGCCTCAATGGCAGGTTTCCTCACTTTTGACATTGGGTTTTCATCATTGACTCCTGATCAGGAGATTCCGTTGAATGTTCAACCTCAGCTCATTTATTCACATTCATTGGATTGCACTAGTGTACCTTGGGATTCATTGACATTAATGGTGATTTTCCTCGCACTTGTTAACGGTTTCATCAATGACCAGTAATCAAGTGGTTTATACCATGTTCAACTTCAGCACATATAATCACATGGCTAGATTCATAATTTCAGGTGATGGGATTGAAGACCCTGGGTCTCATCTTTTTTATCTAGGCTGCGATGGAATATGTATGATTTGCTGACACATATATCCACTTTTTATGTCATGTGGCTATGTCATCTTAATTTGAGTCTTCTCGCATAGATCCATAGTGTATTCCTGGTGGCTATGCAGTATTTTTGACAGCATGGATCCATGGTGTAAGATTGGTGGCCATGACCTACATTCATGATGTCATCCGTTTGTTATTTGATTATGGGAATTCCTACCTCAGAACTGGTATTATATTCTGCATATGCTTGATTGTTTGCAGGCTTCCGATTAGGTGCGCTCCTGGTTTCTAACACACACACACACAATTTACAAAGTATTTTGGCTGTCACAAATTTTGGCTTCATACTTTGGGGGGAATTCTGTTACACATGATTTTGGTCACTATGGTGATGTCTTGACAATGGTGTATTCAGGCCCCCAACAAGGACTTTTTGCTTCAGAAAAGTGGCTCTTGTCTCCTTCCAAAAACATATTTTTAAAGTGAGTTTGCAGGCTGCCTATTGCCTAGGGTGCGAGAATCCATCATTCTCGCAGGCCACCTTCACTTAGGGTGTGAAATTCCTTCAATCTTCTCCATACACACGGTGTGAACCTATTTTTAATCTTGGAAACAAGAATAGGTCTCGACGGTTCTAGAAGGGAATCTTCTAGAAAATGAGTTGGCATTCATATGGTTTTCATTTTACTGACTTCTCAGATTTGATGGGATCATCCTTATCCATGTAACCATCTCTCCTTATCCTATATATTGAAAGGTTTCTCATGGAAAAGGTTAAGCAAGATTGAATGAAGAATTGGTGAAAGAATTGTGTGAAGAACCCTGCTTAGACAGAAGCTTAAAGACTCTAGTTGGTCTATCAAGAGGAATTGGATATTCTTCATGCAAGTACAGAGCAAGTGTGTGTGTTGGAACCAAGGGTCACTGAAAGGAAGATTGCAACATCAAGGTGATCAAGTTGTATCTTCTACTTTCAATTAATATGATACAAGGGTATGTCTCTTTCCCATAAAGTCACTCTTACTTTATTGTGTAATTCCTTAATCATATGCATAAGTTGACATTGACTATATACTTTGCTATATTCACTTTGTTTGGTTTGTGTCGTCTTGGACTTGACTTCACGAGAGAACCGGAGCGAAGCGGGAACAACAGAGACCTAAGGAAGCGATATAAAGGTATGTCACTTATTCCTTCCTATGAGTAGATTCAATGATTACAACTTAGGGGAAGAGTTGTGTCATGTCCTGTTTTGTTCTAGATCCAGGTGGATCTAGGGAGATTTGTTAGTGCCCACACCTACCGATTAGTCTGATAACATTTCTTACGGTTGGAACTATTATTCTTGCGACACTCATTCCTCCTCTGTAACGTATCATTCTTTTATTATTTTTCAAGATCTTTAAAAATATTAAAAAATACAAAAGAATAAAAATAAAAACCCAAAAAGAGGATGGAAAATATATATTATTTTTTGGCAGCACAATGAGTTGCCCTTGGAAAAAGCACATCCTTTCATTTGTTTTTCAAGATTTGGGATCTAATATGACCTTAGGAAGTTGTTCTCGCTACATAGAGTTGTGTCCTCCTCCGTTTGGTTATTCTTCCAAACACATGGAGAGTTTTTCTTGCCTCCTGCATCATGAACTTATGTCAATGTCATGTTGTTATAGGAAAATCCCCCTGTGGACAAGTGGATTTCTTCTTGGATACTAGACCCCTATAACCAACACAGAAAGGTTTGAATGTGGACACTGACATTCCTTTTCATGAAGCTAAATTATTCAAGGAATAAGAATAAATAAAGGTAAATACCTTTACCAACATTTGTCCTTGCTCAATCCAGGTTGATCTTGATCTCCAAGTTCTTCAGAAGGTCCTGCAATACAATGAGAAGAAACAGCAAAACATACTTCCTACTCTACCATGATTAGCTTCATAATAGATCTATCAAAAGAAACAAGTTCATGAAACATACACAAACTTAAAGGAAACAGGCCAAGAACATATTTATATTAATGAAAACAAAGCAAAGTGCTTACAACCATAGATGTAGATGCAACAGCTTCACCAAGATCTGTTTTTCCAGCCCCTTGCTCAAATAATCCACCATCAAAATGAATATGCTTTACTGGTTATCTCCCTTATGAGATCATAATTTTGATGCCTCTAAACTGCCATGTGCTTTTCACCATGAGAAGGCCTCCTTATATAAGCATGGAGAGACCCAACCACCTTAGATATTCTTGGGATAGGTTGAGGATATTTCTCCATCAGTTGTGGATCCTCCCTAAGATCCATCCTTGACCTCATATTTGAATCCAACTAAATCCAGAGATGAGGGGAATTTTTACCTAATTTTCCTCAACAACCCAAAATTTTCTCAAACAAGATAGCGCTCCACCAAAAGGGTGCACAGAGCATTGCAACGCTCCCCCAAAGGAAGTTACAAAGTGATAGCACTCCCTGACAGTGGGCAAAGGAGCGTTGCCCAAAAATCCTTCAAAAAATCCCACCACTCCCCCATAATGGTGTCCTGAGTGTTGCAACGCTCCCCAAAGAAGGATAGGGATCATTGGCACTCCCTGACAGTGGGTAAGGGAGCGTTTCCCTTCAAAAATCATTTTTAAGTGGTCTTTTCCATGGTAAAAGCTTTGTAGTCTTCATCAAATGATTTATCTTCCTTAAACTAGTCTTAAGTGTCCCTGTGATGTCGTTAGAGATGCGACATAGGCAATATGGAAGTATGATGTTTATGACACTTGTGACACTTGAAATGGCGATAATAATTCATCATTGAAGTGAGTGATTTTGATGTGTAACATATTTCCCCCCAAAGTGTGAATTTAGAAGACAAAAACTGATGACTGAAGTACTTTGTAGAGTTGTTTGAGCAAGGGTATGGACTGAGAGAACCTGGAAGAAGCTGCACACAACCATCAAACAAATATTATGACATGCTTCAAACCCAAGGCAGGCATACCTATGCTTGAGTGATAAATACTTTCAAGGTATGAACGCCATAAAATACACTACAGATCCATAATTATATTGAAAAAAAGGTATAGCCACTGAATATATAATGTGGATCTATACTTCCTATGACCTGAACTGATTGTAGCCACGAAAAATACACCGTGGATCTGCAAGCGACAAGATATAGCCACAAACAATGAAAAGTGGATCTATGTGACAGTATATGTGTCAATGTTCAAAAGAAACTCTGTCGCAACCTGGGAAAAGTACATATAAGAGTGATCACTCAACCCAGGGTCTTCTTACCGATCTTGATGCAGTACAAGTCTAACCATGTGAATAGATGTTTTGACATTGAACATGGAAGAAACCACTTGATTACAGGTCGATGAGGTAAACCGTTAACAAGCGCGAGGGAAATCATCGTTGATGTCAATGATTCCCAAGGTACCCTAGTACATTCCAGCGAATGTGAATAAATGAGATGAAGTTGAACATCCATGGAATCATTCGATTAGAGGTCAATGATGTAAACCCACTATCGGAAGTGAAGAGGCCTGCCATTGAGCCATGTAGGTTCCAAGGTACTAACTGGTTTCTAATTCTAGTTCCTGGATAATGTGTTGAGGTAGATAGGAATGGAATCGTCGCAGGAGGGCCTTCATGTATCCCCCATCAATGACACGAAACTGACATAGAGATGTAAATTAGTAGATCAAATGAGCATGGACTGACACGGGTATTGAAACAAGATATTTGTGATGGTTGACTCTCGAGGAAGATACTTCCCTTGAACACTGAGGCACAACAGCAGAAACATGACATGGACCAAAACATGATAATGTAGTGGATATTGTGACTTTTGATGGGTGACCCAAAGGAGTAAAGAAACTCAGAGGATTGGTTCAGTGCAGAGGTTCAATGGATTAAAATGTATGCAAAGACAAAGTGTCGTGTTCAAGGGCAACCGTAAGAGTTACTTGTAATGTTCTCAAAAACTGCTTGGCTTGCTTCCTTCAATTTTTCCCCCATCCAGATAGATGAGTACCTCTTTTTAATTTAACAAGATTGAGGAGGGTAATATGTGCTCGATATAACTCACCTTTGGTAAGTCCCTCTTCCTTTGTTTAACGAAATGGAAGAAGTAAGGGTTCGGTCCCGTATGGGCCCTTCAATGTATGATTGTTTAACGAGTCTAGAGAAAGTAAACTCGATGATTTTTCATGTTTAGAGAGTCTAAAAATGACTTAAAGACGACTCCAGTGTTGTCCTTTTTCATAATGTTAGTCTTGTGAGGGTGAAAAAGAGATAAATTATCACTCGAAATATAGCCTTTCAAACCTTTTAACAAGTGGGAAAGGAAGAAAGATGACTCAACAATATTTTCTTGTTTAGAGAGTCTGAAAAGAGCTTAAAGGAGACTCCAGGGGGTTCATTTTTCATATATCCTTTACGAGTCTAAAAAAGTGATAAAAGTCTACTCGGTTGCGTTCTCATATTTTTTACGAGCATGAGAAAGAACAAAGACTAAGCTCGGTATTAGTTTCATTTTGAAACAAGCTTGAAACAAAATTAAACTATGCTTGTAAATTCCCAACGTAATTTCCAAAGGTTGGGATACCCATGGATGGTTGGTACTCTTCCCCCAGCTTGAAAAGTTAATGGAATAACTCCAGAATGACAATCAAAGGCTAGAGACAAGACCCCCAATCTTAAATTCATTCATCGACTTTGAGGGTGTCACCAATTTTTGTACTAGATGGAGAAAAAGGATAAGGGTGGATGAAATGAAGGTTCAAAAATGAGACCTAACGAAAGATTCGACTCGACATCTATGAGATCTGGCGAAATACTTAACCTGACAGGAGAGGTGATTGTTTAATTTTTTAACGCGCTTGACATAGGAAAATAACTATGCTCAAGGCTCTTGGTTGAATCCCCAGACTTTTGTTTCATTTTTTAACGAGCTTGCTACAGAGAGGAAAACTATGCTCAAAGATTTTGTTTCATTTTTTAACGATCTTTCCATAGAGAAGGGAAACTATGCTCGTGGATTATTCTTGATCATTGCTTCCAAGAGGATAACTCTCTAGAAGGACACGATGTCAAGGGACAAAACTTGGTCATGGATTCCAAGAGATCTTCACTGGATGGAAGAAGACTGCTTTGGAAGGAACACGTGTCGAGGGTCTCATCTGGGGTAAGGAGATCAAGCTCCAATAGCCCTACCGAATAGATCACCATGTCAAATACCGGATCTAAGTCATCAGAAGTTGAATTCATGGGAAACAACGCCACATAATTGACCTGTGGCAGGGGTGATACCGACTGCATATAAGACCCATTTAGGGAGGTCATTGGGTTGATGGTCAAGTTAGGGACAAAAAATGAAAGTTGATCAATAGTCACCATTCTTCCATCGTGAGGGAAATATATCACATGAAACAAAGTGGACATAATAACTTTCATGGCATAGACATAAATTTGCCCAAGGAGTAAATCGAAATCCAAGGGGTCCTGGACTACCATAACGTCAATAAAGACAGTTTTCCCTCCCAAAGTTATAGAAAAATGAGGAAGGAATCCTAAAGGGTGACCGGTTCTTCTCTTGAAAGAGAAAATATTCTTGGTAACTGGCACAAGCTGAGGATAACCCAAAGCTTTCCAAGCAATAGAGGACAAAATACTAACGGACGAACCTTCATCCATCAACGCATGAGGAACATCCCAACCACAAACCGGTACTGTAATCTTGAAAGGAATGTGAGAGGGAATATGAGGTCCAGTTAGCACACCCCAATCAAAGAGGATGGCCTCATTACTTGGAGGGGGTTTCACGGGAGAAGGAGGAATTCCCGCAGCATGGTAGATTCTGTATCAATGAGAAAAACATGGGCAGAATCGGGTTTACTCTCTAGCGGGAGAGTAGGATTGATTGATAAAGACATCAAATCGACCACTTGGGTTTCATTCTCAAAGAGGAGAATGGGTTCGATAGCTAGAAAAGGATCGATTGCTTGGGTTTCACTCTCTAACAGGAGAGTGGGATCGACCGAAGATGGGATCGAATCAACCACTTTGTCAACTGGTTCAAATAAGGACGTGACCATATTGACGACATGATCAACCGGATTGACCAATGAAGGGATCGTAGCAACCACATTGGCACTCGTTAGAGGAGGACTAGGATTGACCACGTTGGCACTCTTCAGATGAAGGGTGGGACTAAACAATAACAAGATTGGATCAGTCACTTAGGTTTCACTTTTCAGATGAAAAGTGGGGTTGATCGATGAAGAAACTAGATCATCTACTTTGGTTAGTGGTTCAATCGAGGATGAAACTAGATTGACCACCTGATCAACCGAACTGACCAGGGATGGAACCAGATTGACCATTCCATCAGCTAACGATGGGTTGGGGGAAATATTACGATAACCAGTTGGAATTTGAAGCTTTTCCAAATGAGAATAATCCTCGTCCATTTGAGGAAAAAGGTGAGAGTAATGATCACCTTCGCGTAACATACAAGGAAACTTGACAGTTATCTTCTTCTTACCAACCTTAGTGTCACTATTTGATTGGGTGTCAACAGCATGTACATCAAGAGTCGATGACGTGGAGGACCACATTTCTAATACCTTGGGAATACAATGGAAATCCATCAGAAAGTGGTCACCCTTACAAATACTGCAAGGGAATTTGGGTTTCAAATTCTTTGTTTTAGTCTTATCGACCTCATCAACACTCCCAGTACTATTAATAGTAGTTGGTTGCTTGGATCCAACATCTGATGTAGTTGGATGCTTGGTCCCTCTCTGGTTCTTCTTATTCTCTTTCTATTTCTTCTTCTTCTTATCAACTTGGATACTCTCTTTAGAGCTTTCACTTGGCGAAGAAGGAGAAATGGAAGGAGACCTAATGGGTGAAGAAGAAGAAAGGTCGGCATGAGTTTGATGTGTGGGAGGTGTTATTACATCTGAAGCACCTGCATTTGAGATCACCAGAGTGGAAAAAAACCATACCAGTAACCCGATTGTGAGACCGGGAAGGCTCAAAGTAGCGATGTAAGGAGGACCAACGTTTCTGTAAGAAGGAAAAACAAAGGGTTCCCCTGGAAAAGGGGTTCCTTCATGGGTCATTCCGGGACCTGACACCATAAAATAAAGATCCAACCTAGATTATGCTAGGGAGAACAAACAACACACGCTAAAAATCTAGTAAGAAAGCAAGCAAACAAAACCTTCTCACAATGAGCACACTAGTTGGTGATGAAATCCAACGTCACAGGAACAAATTAAGAAGGGGCTAGATAAGAGCAGGTGGAAAAGTTACGTTGACGACCTACTTAACGAACTTACGCCTTGGTGCAAGCTCCCACACATAATCATGGGTATACCCTCCAAGGAGCCCGAGTGATTTTGGCCAACGTCAATTCCAGGTACCGTGAAGACTTTCCCCTCCACAATCACCTTGTGTAAATACCCTAAAGAGATAGGCCACTAAGGTTACCAACTACAATAGTAATGCTTGGGGAAATAGTCGGCATTCTGATCCATGTGCAAGGGCAGGGTATTTGTCCCAAAATCAACTAAAAAGGCTTCCACTCATCATTGTGGGTATACTTTCAAGCGACCCCCATAATATGCACAATCTCTACACCAAGACCAACAAAGCAGGGTGAGTAACTCGGTCATTCTTAATGCGACCTCAGGTTTGACCCTTGTGTGAAAAGGGCTTCCCAGGAAAAAATGTAGCAATTGGATTTCACCACTCCCTAACACAAGATTCTATGTTTGTTTACATATTTGGAAAGTTATCTTTCACACCTATTCCAAATCCCTACAACTAATATGATGTAGGTTTGCTACCAGAAAATATAAAAATGTCTAATCAATTTTTAGTTTAGCGCTTTATTTTTAAGGTTGTTGTTACTCAAAAGGAAGGTGGTGTGGACAATATTGTTTTTGACCGACTCAAAATTTATGCAAAGAGATGAATATGCAATATTTTCATTTCAATGAAAGTTATGCTATGAGATGGAGAAAATATTCATCATTACAGATGCACAATGTCCCCAAAAAGCCAAAAACCATGCAATTTTGCTACTTCAAATGCAATCTAGTTTCACTACCCAAAAGAAAAAATGCATTTATCTTCTTTTTTTTATTATGATGTATACATAAAGTAAATACAAAACCTTCAATGCCCCACTACTTTCAATCAGTAGAAACAATCCTATGCAGATGCAAACAACACAAAGAAAAAGGGCTACAAGCAAAGCATGCACTCAAGGCAGTGAGGTATGAAAGAAAACAAGTAGAAAATTGTTCTAACAAGCAAGAACACCATCAACGATTCTACAACCAATCACACATTCAAGGAATACAATAAAATGCAGAGAAGAATCCAAGAAATGATAGGGAGAAAGAGAAATCACTCAAAACTATCATGTCAAAAACGAAGCTAGAAAAGGCAATTTCACATTTCTGAAAAAGGTTTCAAGCTCCAATGAAGACAAGAGGGAGTTATAAGAATTTTAAAAAAAATCAAAAAACAATCCAAACAACTTCACAAACCAACCACGGAGTCTGGGTAAAGAGCTCTGCAAAACAGGTTGCAAAAGATTGAGCAAAAGAAGGCAAAAAAACTCAAAAAAGAGACTAGCACTCCCCCAGAAGGGTTCATAGAGTGTTGCAACACTCCCTAAGACATTGTAGGGGAGTGTTGGTGCTCTGGTATGGCCTACATGGGGGCATTGAGCCACCCATAAATTCAAAAAAAGAGCCAAAAAAGGAAGAAAAACTCACCCAGAATGCACAAAATTGGTGAAATTGCTAGTGAAGGTAGGAGAAGGAAAATGGATGATGAACAATCATTAAAAGTGATCTAAAAGGTGCTAAAATGGTAGGGACAAACCAAGGAAATAAAAATAGGAGTTCCTTCCCCAGTGGAGTCGCCAATTTCTGTTACAGGAGAATCCCCCTATTGACAAGTGGATTCCCTCTTAGGCTCTAGACTCCTAAGACCAAGATAGAAAGGGTGTTAACGTTGGTCACTGAAATCCTTTTAAACCTAGCTAAACTAATGTATAGAGAAGAGGAATAAAGGTGTATCTTTTTAACGATGCTCATCCTCACACAATCTAAGTTGAGATTTGATCCCCAAGCTCCTCAATAAGTCCTACAAAACAAACAAAGATAGAACAAGCTTCCTATTCTACTAAGATTAGCTTGAAACCAGATCTATTTAATAGAGACAAGTTCATGTAGAATAAACACAATCTTGAAAGAAACAGGCCAAGAACATATGTATATTAATGAAAACAAAGAAAAGTGCTTACAACCATGATGTAGATGCAACAACTTCACCAAGCTCTCCTTGTCCAACCCTTTGCTCAAGTAATCCACACAAAATGATGATGCTTCAATGATATCTCCCTTATGAGATCATAAGCTTGATGCCTTCAATGTCTCCCCCTTTCACCATGAAGAGGCCTCCTTATATAGGATTGGATAGGCTGAACCACTTAATAGATTCTTGGGATAAGTTAAGGATTCTTCTCCTTCAGTTGTGGATATTCCCTAAGATCGAGCCTTGACCTCAGATCTGAATCCAACCAACTCTAGAGATGAAGGGGATTCTTCCCTGATTTTCCTCAACAGTCCAAAATTTTCTCAAAAATGGTCAGCGCTCCCTCAGAATGGAGCATAGAGCATTGCAATGCTCCCCCAAAAGAGAGTACAGAGCGTTGGCACTCCCTGACAGTGTATAGGGGAGTGTTGTCTTCCAAAATTGATTTTTTAGTGGTTTTTTCCATGGCAAAAGACTTGTACTCTCTATCAAATGATTTCTTCTCTTCAAAACCAGTCTTTTGAGATGTCTTTTAAGTTTTATTGATAACATCTTCTGAGACATGACATAGGCAAGATGACAATATCATATTTGTGACACTTGCAGCCAAAATGCGACACTTGCGACATTGGTAATGACGACACTAGGCCATTATTGTAATGAGTTATTCTGATGTGTAACACATGCTACCTGAGTATGATCATCTGTCGTTCTATTTTCTAAGGAAGTTTCACCCAACCTAAGTCGGCCTTTCTATATTTTGTCTCTTGACCTCATGCCTAGCCATCCCAAAAAGTCCAATCAACTCCTTGTTTGAAATCAATGAAGTTCTTTGCCTGATTATCATGATCCTCTTGTATTTTCCCAACGAGTCATCGAATACCTTTGGGTAGTGAATTCATACACTCGCATTGTACTCCTACCCAATTTTTAAATATTTTGAAGTTGTTGCTCGAGCTATGAAGAGCTCATCTCCAACCATCGGGCTTTATTGGCTTCTTGAAGATGGATATTATACTTGTATATCTTTGATTTTGAGATGTAGATCCACTGTGTATTTCTCGCGGATACACTTTATATAGTTATATGACATGGATCTGTAGTGTATTTGATTGGAAGCCATGATTTATTTTATTTCATCGGAGAGACAATTTTTATTTTTGCAGATGGCACCTCCCGAACTATGGTCCCGAGCTCACTCATTTCATACATTAGTGAATATTTTGTAATGTATTTTGGCCATCAGATGCTATTCTGACCTCACACATTAGGGGGAATCTATTATAACCCTAAATTTCTCTACACATGCATACATGGCATTTGGCCCTCTTGCTATTTTTTCAAAGCCATCACTGAGTTTCTCTTCTTAAAAACCATATTTTTGAAGATGTACGTGCCCTCAACCATTACTACCCATGTGTGTACGCATTCTATGCCATAAAATCCCACATATGTATGCTAGTTTCACCACTACATCTCGTGTATACTCGCAAAAGTTTCAAAAATTAAAAAGTTGCAAGGAATTCGTTGAGATTACGGGCTATTGGGTAGTTTCCCAACTATTCCACCTCTTATAGCCCATCACCCAACTGAATAACCATCCTTTTGTCATATAAAAGGAGGTGTTGGGGTATCATTCCACATATAGACATAAGAATAGTGAAACTCTTCCCATTTCACATCCCCTCCTTGCCCCAAGAAGTTGCAGCCATCTTGTGAGAATTGCTTCAGAATTCTCCATTTTTCCCTTTTTCCTCCATCATAAACCCATTCCATTTCCCTAGAGAGAGGTTGAGAAAAGAAAGATATGCGGAGGCGCACTTGAATCTTGTTGAAGAGGAGTCCGGACAAGGTTCGTGGAGCAGTAGTCGAAATTGTTGTAAGTGATCATTGTATTATCAATAAAAGAAGTACTTTTCCTCTCCTGAAATATGATGTGTCGAATATTTTCATTTGATTTATGTTTTATTCTAACATCTAACAAATGATTTATATATGAATTTCATGTTTGTAGTTTCCTGTTTATTTGTTTGTTATAGCAGGTTAGACTTGGGAAGAGGCTTGCAATTAGCAGAGCTATCAAGTGCGAGAGGATTGTCACTAGACGTGAAGTAAAAGGTACAGTTACCTGATCCTTGTCACTTTGTCTTTCATGTATGATTCTGGGATATGTTTACGGTAGTTAGAGAAGTAGGATACTTTTACACGATTATAAATCTGCCTACATTGTAAACCCCAGTGTAGCCATAGGGGGGATTTCCCCACTACAATTCCTCCACCTCTGTATCCATCTTGATCTCCTCTCGGTGTGTTATACTGAGGCACCTGATTGTACTACGCGACGTTGTAATAAGTTTGCATTGTGTTGTACTGTGGCTGCGTGATATTATATGGGTTGTTGTGCAGTATTGTATGGCGATGGAATTTGGTTAAATGGAGATGGAACTATTCCTACACTCTATATGCTTCTAATGTCCTCTCTCGCATCAAGTCCATAGTTCTACAATCTTTGTCATCGTGGCCCACTAACTTGCAAAAGTTGCAATATGAACTCTTTGGAAGTGTCTGGTATTTCTGCATCATTGGGTAGTGTAATGGATCGTGTTCCAGTTTCTTACAGATCTTGCACCATAGTCCTCTTTTTGGTAATGGATTTGTCATTCCTGCTACCATATATTGCATGAATGTTAGACATTCTTTCTTGTGGTGTCCTTTCGTCCTACATGTGGTACACCAAACAGTTTCTCGTTTGTCCTTGATTTTTTTATGGTTTAGATGGAACATTAAGTTATTCAAATCCTCCTTTATTTCTTCGATGGTTGGATCTATCTGATGATATTGGTTTTCTTCTAGTTGCAAGGCTTCCTGCAGAGCCTCTGCTTGTGTATGGAACTTATGTTGTCACAATGGGTATTTTAAGTGTGGTAGCAGTGAGTTGATGAACAGGTGCCTGTGTTGCATATCGGTCATGAGATATTTCAACTTTCCTTTCAGTCACTTGAATCTTTGGTCAATATCCCATACGGATTATCCTGGTTTTTGTCTAATTTCTATCATCTCATTCATGTACTGATCTTATGAAATTGGCTTTTGAAACTCATTTATCGACAATTTTTTGATGTCTGCAATCGTTCTGGTTGTACCTGGTGGATTTTTTGTAGCTAGACTCATATACCAATCCAGTGCATGATCCCTTAGTGTAATCGCTAGTTGTGTCAGTTTAGTTTCTTCGTCTGTGATCTATTTTTCTTCCCAAATCCTCTCACAGATAAACAAATGTTTTTCCGGGTCTTCTGGTGCTTCTCCTTTGAATTCTAGTAACCTAATGGTGGGATCGTGTCCTTCCATCCTCAACGTTGAACTACTATCTCCGCACGGTGTAGATACTTGACTAGTGCTTCCTGAACTGGCTCATCCAGTTGTTGTACCTTGTGTAGATGTACTTCCTGATGTCTGTCTTCTCCGAAAATTTGGTTGTCTAAATGGTGGTGTTCTCTTTGGTGTATAGTCGCACATGGGTTTATGGGTTCCACACTGACATTAATATGGACAGGATTGTTGTCTTCTCTTCCCAATATTGGACCTCTCATCTTCCTCTCATATGTTGCACAAAAGATTTCCTCAATCTTCTCCACAACCCGAAGATCCTCTACCTCTTCTTCGTCACTTTCCAAGCCTTCCCTCACAGCTACAACTCTCTTCTTGGTATTCACCTTGTATTGGTAGTGTACTCTGCTACGCGTATTTCCATTTGTCACCATGATCCACTTGATCTGGTCATCATCCATCATGATTGGGTCCAAGGGTTCCTCCTTCTTTCCCTTATCTGTTCCTCCTTCCATTTATCCTTCCATTTCTCCTATATTCTTGTTAGTGCTTCCCCCCTTCCCCCATGCATGCAGGGAATTTTTGTTGTCTGACTCCATCGTCATTACATCGTTGTTGTATAAACATATCTTGATAGAAGTATACAGCGATCTAATATACCTTCCTCAAATTCCATGTAGAAACTCTTTCTCTGTTGCATTGTACAACTTCATTGTATCTACTAAAAACTTTGTTATAAAACCTGCTACAATACTGTCGAGCCAAAAATCTACTACGCGGGTGAATTTATTGTTCACCTACTATAACTGCTCAATCTATACTGAGGTCCATTCTAACTGTTGGATCTAGTTTTTTGCATGGTTATCCTTCAACCTTAGTATCCACTCCCACAATAAGTGTGTAAAATCACAGAAAAAGACTTCATGCAAATCAATAAACATGTATTTCTCAAGATATTTGTGCGGTGTTACTCTAGGGTTTCTATTATCTTTCTATGAAAAATCCAACTCTTTTTTCTTTAGCCAACTTTCTATCTCTACTTTTGTGGGATTCCATAATCTCAACATCCCTAAAAGATCATTTTCCTGTTCCCTGAAGGCTATTGAAGAAATAAGAATTTCCCTGAGAGATGAAATCACCTTTTCCTTATTGAAAAACCTTATCAAGAGAGATCATAACACCTTTCCAGTGTTAAGGGTGCAATGATCCCAAATTATCGCATGTTTCACCACAGTGGACTGTGACATCATCGTAGGTTTCTCGTGTTGGGGGTGCAATGATGTTTAAATGAAGGAAAAATAATATCTTCTCGAAGGTTCTAGAATGGAATCTTCAAAAGGATGAACTGGCCTCCGATTGGTTTGGATCTCACCTACTTCTCTAATTTAGTGGGATCATCCTAATCCCTTCATCCCTTCCCCTTCACTCTATAAAAGAAGGGATCTCTCATGAGAAAGGCTAGGTTGGCTTATGTATGAAGAATTTTGTTGAATATTGTGCTTGTGATAGCTTCACATTAGCTTTCCAAGTCAATTTGTGTGTACTCTTCATCAAAGGCATTGGAGAAAAGGTGTGTGTGTTGATTCAAAGGGCCATTGTGAGGGACCTTGCAACATCAAGGCATAGGTTGTATTCTCCACTTTCATTAATATAATGCAGTAATACATTTCTTCCCTATAAAAGTGTCTACATTTGTATTGCATAACTCCTTGATCTTATGTATAGGTTTCATTGGGATAGTACAAATGAGATAGACCCACATTGGCACCATGTGGCCTTTGACCAATGAAGCTCGAATAACTTTGGAAGGGCATAACTTCCAATCCAAAGCTCGGATTTGAGCATGAAAATAATGGTTGGAAAGCTCTTGGTGAGAATAAGGTGATGGAGACCTCACAAAGAGGATTTTAGATGAAGGAGGAGAGTAAAATTGTGATGCCCCATGCCTAAAAAGGTACTTAAGGGGTTATGTGTGTTACAAATTGGTATCAGAGCATGGAAGCAACACTTAGCCTGCTTGGGCTCATGAAAGAGTCAAGTGATTTTCTTTCTTAGAAAACTTTAAGGGAGAAGGCATACTACCCTATCCTATCTAGCATATCATGATTCATAAACAGGCCTGGATGGGCCAAAGAACAGTCATAAGACTAGTTTACCAAGGCTAAAATGAGCATGTTGAGAGTATCACTACCATATGGAAATTATCTGCATAAGTTCATTGAGGAGAAGGATGTATATTAAAATTCAGTTGGGCTTTTACCCAATGAGATTAAATAATTCTAGTTTGTAGCAGAGGAATCCTATCATTTATTTTTGGAAATGATAGCCAATCCTACAGGAGTGGGATTATGTTGATGGGCACTAATATTAAGACTTGGATGTGAATGGATTGAAAGGATTTGTAGCGGTAATAATTACTTCTTTAATGAAGCATTAAACCTTGTATATGTGTATGATCCCTCGCGATCAAAGGATTGATGGAAATGGTAAGGTCAATTTACTTGACCTATAATGAATGAAAAATGTTGTTGGAATAACCAAGTAAGCAAGTAAAAAGGAACCCTATAGATTGAGAAAAACCTTCATGAAGGTAGAAGTTAAGTGACAAGAGCAAGTTCAAAGCTCATGGTTGTGCTAGGGGACTGCGTATCCCTATTAAATTAAGGGTGTTTCTATGCAATAGGAATGAATCTGGTGACCATTCTCTGAAATGGGAGAGCATGTCAAACTCACGGGTTTCGAAGGGAAATGAGAAATGAATTTTGTTTCTAGGTACAGTAATTGTTGGGTAGTGTTTTTCTAATCAATCTAATAAACAACGTTGTAGAAATATGGAGTGATTGAGTGAGAAATCATAGTAGCCTCCCTTTATTGGTGGATAGGAAAATAATCTTCCAGAATTCATGTAGGAGGAGGAGAGTGACCTATGTCCCTGGTTGTTTTCGAATAGAAGAAAAAGTTCTAGGTGTAATGGTTAAAGTTTATCTACACTTGCATCCTATCTTCTGCTTTTAATGAGAGTAGATAGAAACAACTAGAACCTCTACAAAAACTTAAAAAAATAAAGATATGGACCCTCTTCCCAAGACTAATTATGATCTAAAGATAATATGGAGTTCTGTATTAAAATACTTAGTAATAAACATACTTAGGAATTGTATTTGGGCTTTAGGAAATAGTCCAAATGTTATTAGAGATTAACATTTAGTATAAATGAGGTAAAATGGTTAATTAAATGTTGATCTTGAATGTGGTAAAGGAAGTGTCAGGGCACTTCTATATGCCCAATGGGTCAGATTTCCATCCAGTGGCAGATGGTAGCCATATAGATATGGTTTGGTATACTTAAATCGTAGTGAGGGGAATCTAGAAAATGGTCTCCTTGATCGAATGGTCTATTGATCAAGACAAATTGGAAGCTATATTGGTTGTTTTTTTACCTTGGGCATGGTTATAATTGCCCAGACTATATTTATGAGTTGGGAAATGTTTTTATGGAAGTTGAGGCAAGAGTGTTTTCTTCCTAGTTGTTATCGTATAGAAATGGAAACATAGTTATGACTATGTCTTTTAAACTTCCAGGTGGATATCATGTGAATGACTGCAAGTTCTCAATCGAGAGGGAAGCTCAATGTTGAGTATCTCTATGGAAATTTTCATGAGAATGGAAGTAAGGTACTTGGGAGAAGGATATGGAAATTTGATATGTCCATGAAGTACATGGAAAGGGTGCAAGCAATGAGCTTGAATAATGAATTTTTAGTTATGTTTGTATATGCTTGAGTGCATGAATTTGATGCATTGTGAGGCTGCTTAATATGAAGACTGGTATTAAGGCCAAATAGATATGAACGAATGATATTAAATGTGCAAGTGATGAACATATATGATGAAAGAGTAAATGAGTAAGGATGCTTTGTTGTCATGATAAAAGGAAAAATGATTATGCCTTTGAGGAACACATGAGAACAATTGTGAACAATCATGAGTTAAATGATTTTAATGAAAATATGTATGTGAATTGAAAAATATACCTATGGTAGATACACATAGTATCATGATTATGCATGTGGTTAATTGAATCATATATGTAAGTTAACAAAGAAAGGAATTTCTGTGGATAAATAATCTAGAATCATAACAAAGATGCATGTTTATATTCCTTATGGAATATTTGGTAAAGAAATGAAGCTAACTCAAGGTTGAGGCTATCACAAATAGTGAAGGATATGCAATAAGGAAGTTGCATGCTGAAGGAGTTCCATGTGGAGGAAGTGTGTGAAGAATCTGTCAGGAGAATAGAGTCACAACCTTAATGACTGCTGAGAATTGGGCAGTGGGCTACAAGCATATTGATGGGTGTTCTATATGCACTAAAAACACACTAACAACCCTCAATTAAATTGTCAACCCAGGGTAAGTAAACTTAGAGTTGTATCAAAATATATGCTAGAGGTAGAAGGGATGGTAGGAGCATAGTCTAACTAATGAAGGTAGCTATCTAAGGCTAATCTACTCAAGCAAACCTATCTAATGAGAAAACCCTACTAAGCAGCTTGAAACTAGGTAACCTAAGTAATTTTGGGCCAAAGCTCGATGGATAGTTCTAAGAAAACAAGTAAAAACCCTACTTGAAGCAAACTAGTTCATCAGAATAAGAA
Source organism: Picea sitchensis (assembly GCA_010110895.2). NCBI lineage: Eukaryota > Viridiplantae > Streptophyta > Pinopsida > Pinales > Pinaceae > Picea > Picea sitchensis. The sequence continues at coordinate 14,391 of SNQJ01S0120575.1, read as the reverse complement.
AACACAACTATCTAAGCATATCAAGAAGAAAATGAAAAAACAAATTATTTTAACTTGCCAACCTATATTCAATGAGTAACTACCCTATGGAAGAAAATAAATAAACAAGCAAGCAAAGACACCTAACTAATCTACGAAAGCAAGTAAACAAGCAAGAAAAGACAACTAACTAACCTACTAAAGCAATAGACAAGTAAGCAAAGACAATTAACTAACCTACTAAAGCAATAGACAAGCAAGCAAAGACAACTAACTAACCTACTAAAGCAAATAGACAACTAACTACTGCAAGCAATCAAATTAAAACTTCTCATTGAACAACTATCTAGCATAAGAGGCAAGTGGACTATGTTCTTAACTCAAAACTATTTCTAATTCATAAAAGGAAATCTATTTTACTGAAAGCAAGAAGGACTAGCAACTAACCTTTAACCTATGATAAGCAAACTGTTCTCTAACCTATCAAAGCAAAAGACAATCTATCCTACAACAACAATAAAACTATTTCCTGATCTATGAAAGAAATAAACTATATCTTCTGAGCTATGAAAGCAGGAAAACTATCTCTTTTAATCTATGAAAGCAAGAAAACTATTTCTTAATCTATGAAAGCAAGAAAACTATATTTTAAATCTATGAAAACTCAAACATAATGTTGGTGGTTGTGTGAATGTCTATGTTGTCGTTTGATATCTCGATGGCACTTGACAACAAAGGATAATTCAAGTGGTATAATCTCAACACTAATATCAATAGCAAAGTGAAAGGTATGGATTAAACAATCCAATAAGAATTTAGCCATGACAAAAACAATCGTCAATTACCCTGCATATTCATTTATTAACCATCAACAATATAACGAGATCATCATTGTACGTCTATACTACGTAAGCAAAACTAGATTCAACCATTAACTAAGAAATATAATTGCAATTTAATTCTAGAAAGAAAATTACATAAATTGAAACTATGCTACATCTATTCTAACAATTCAAAGTTCAAACTACAATAAGAAAATGCTTAAAAACGGAAATTAAAACATGACATTAAAAAGTAAACTAACAACTACATTAATCAACAACTAGCTAAGCCAATTCTACATAAAAAAATGAAATAAGCAAGCTATGATTAAAAACTAAAATTGATCCTATCCATCCATCAGATCCTTGTCGAAGAAAGCTCAAATAAAAACTTTGTTTTATTCTAATTGAAACTTTGTTTTAAACTTGATTCTAAAATCATAAATAAAAACATAATCTAATATTTAAATACACATGGGGTTAGTCTAGGGATCTGCAGATCTGTTCCTAACTACAATATTAATGCATACTAACACAATTCATCATACTAACCTGCAAAAGAGAGTCAAAGCAATTAAATTATAACAACAAGCTAATTAACATAATAAAAATGCATGTACAGGAAAATAAAGAGAACAACTAAACTATGAAATGCATAAACAAACACAAAGACAGTTACCAGATTGTTGGTGGGCCCCCCAGCAAGTCATGGTCACTTTCTAAAATCACACCACGTGCTCAACAAGATGAATTCACCATAAAAACTCAAAAACGCAATTCTTGTATAATCTGGCAATGTAAAATGGAAAAACAGAGTAAAAACGTATTTCTACCTACCACACTAATGCTTCTGCTACTTAACAATTATCTGACCACCTCAGTGGTGTTTATAATGTTTACAGACTAAGTGGTCGACCACGGGAGGGTCGAACCACTTCTAAATTCAGAAATTTGCATTAAATGATGCGCTAACTGATAAAATAGGGTGAGCCAATAATCTCTCAACTGAACAACCAAAACTGAGTTGTCGGGAGCTCAGTAGCTAGAGGAGGCAAGCATGAACAAAACCCACGTTCCCGATTCACCCATCACTGGCTGCCAATACCATAACCGCCAAGTAGCCCTCCATTGTTTTGCAATATGCAATGTTGGATAGACTGTCAGATCGAGTACCAGAACGAGTGTTGGAAGGAGTGTCAGACTGAGTGCCAGAAGTAGAAACGTGGTGCGTTTTTTCCCTATAACACCAGAAAAATGTGAATTAGCTCTTGGTAATCATAAAACATGATGAATTATACCCAATAATGACATTAAACATGAATCACACATACCTGGTGGAGATCATACCGTTTTAACATAAAATTCTTCAAAAACCTCCTTCAAAATATGAAAAACACATATGTACATGCGGTAAAAGTGTATAATAACTGTCATAAAAGTGATCATTTCTCGGGCCCAACATTACCCCCACACTTAATATTTTTTAGGTCCCACTACAAACAAAATGAAATTACCCCTCATGACTAAGCTTGTTGAAGAGGATCATCTCTGGACGCTTCTCCTTCTTGATGTGAAGACTTTTCCTTATGCCTCTCGTGTTGCCTCAGTTGTGCTCTAAGCTGCGGTTGGATTTCAACAAGCTTCTTGGATTTTTGTTCCGGTAAAGAAATGGCTTGTGCAGGAGGTTTTGGATTCCTTGGAGAGTGGGTTTTGGATGGAGAAATATTCCTTAGATCTGATGTCTTTTTGGTAGCCTTTATTGTCAAGTGAGGGTTTACAAATTGATAAATGAATGCATCCCAAGTTTGCCCCTGTTTTTCCAATTCGGCTAAAACAAGAAGTTTGATAAGGCCATGGTGAAAGAGGTTGTTGTGGGGGTTGGTTACATTCTTCCTCACTTGAGAGGACATATTATCCAAGCTCTTTAAAAAGTAGAAGGTAAAATTCAATTGTTTATTGAAAGTGGGCTAACAATCGAAAATGGAAAGCTTAAAAAACAGAGTATCTACCTTCACTATGTCAACAAGACATTGAAGTCACCATTGCAGCAATATTTGAAAAGGACGGAGAGTATTGTCTTGGAAGAGTCAATAAACACCTCGAGATGCTCCTAAAAAAGGCCAACTTGGACATCGAGCTTCAAAGACACATGGCCAAGAACTACTACATCAGAAAATGGATTAGGAAAAGTCACAAAAAGTGTTCTACAAGACCACGATGCGCTTTTGACTATGTTTTTGGTCATCATTTTAAAAACATTTTTTTGGCCACAGAAAGATGAATTTTGGAAAACCAAAGGAGGTTATTTATAATGACATACCAAATCACAATAACCTCTTTCATGTTTTACACAGGTATCATATATTGGGAGATATTCAACTTTCTTGGAGACCTATTTCAGAAAATAAAATTTTCCAATTTAATTTTCTGGTTTAGTCATTATTTTAAAAACAGGTTTTTGGACAAATAAAGGTGAATTTTGGAAAAAAAAAAAAAAGGAGGTTCGTTCTAAGGAAATAAAAAATAATAATAACCTCCTTCATTATTTACACAGGTAGCATATAGTGGGAGATATTCAACTTTCTTGGAGGCCCATCTCAGAAAATCAAATTCTCCAATTTATTTTCCTGTTTTAGTCATTATGTTGTGGCACATATTCCAAGAACATGAGAATTAATTTCACAAAAATGAGAGAGGTTTATCTTAAGAACAACATTATATAAAAAAACCTCTCATATTTTTGTAAAATTGGTTATGGTTAAAAAGTTATATCCCCATCTTTGACCCTTATTTTTTTGTTGCGCTTCTGTCACAGTTGTTACGCTTTTGGATAGTTTGTTTTCAAATCAATTGTGAACGGGTTATATGTATATTTTTGCTTGAATTATTGACTACAAAGTGTAGAGGACATATTCATATTTCCATTCATAAATTTTTCATTAAATAACTCATCGAGGAAGGCCTTCAAAACTTGTTTCTCTTCTGTTATAATTTGTTGCCACCTGCATGCTTTCCTATGATTGTTTCAAAGTTATTTGCATTGTTTTGGATGAAACTGTCATGTTATGTTACAGCTTCTTCTTATGAATGGATTCATGATCTTATTCCCATTTTTAACTCACCGCATATACCCTATATGCAATGAAAAATCCTAAATTCTACTGAGTATACCTACCTTGCCCCATTCTATTTTTGCAACTCATCTTTTGGAAACCCTGGCCTAGCTCCCTAGACCTAGATTCTCATCTAGAAAACTCCAAATCAAAACCATACTTAGCTAAATACCTAGCCTAATACAGAGCCACTTAACCTTATTCCTCTGTTCATAGGTGTGTAACACAGATTTGTAGTGAGTTTAACAATGTGTTATTGATCTGTAATTGTCACAAAAAACCAGTTAAGGATACAAAGTCTTCTATAGCATAAACATAAAAATGCACAGTAAGATCATAACACACAATGATGTCAAAAATATAAAATTTAGCATACCAATACAAACAATTTTTGATATAATATCCCAAGACATTGTAAAAAGTCAATATGATAGAATTCTGACAGAAATCCTACGTTCTCTTCTCATGGGTTTTGCTATACAAATGGGCAATACTTGGCATTTTTTTTTAGCTCAGGAAAATCCACCCAGACCAAAGATATGGCACGTCCTCGTGCCATGAATTAGCAATAGGACTTTACTATTTTTAGAGGGGGGTTATATTAGCTCCTCTTTTATCCACTCTTTGGAGTATCCCTTAGCTCCAGAGATGTTCTGAAATTCGGGTTTGAAAACCCTGTTGTAGCTTGCTCTTGGACACTGGTGGTATTTAAACCAGCGGTCTCCAAATCTTGGGAGCTTTGTGGCTGAGGAAATTGATTCCTCAGAGACCATGAATACAGTGAATAGGAGCAAAGGAAAGATAATAATGTTCCATTATTGTTTGTTTTTCCATTGTTCTCACACAATCCATTCCTCTATCTCGCATTTTATAAGGCATGTAATTATAACTCTGTAATGAATAGTCTGTAACGACAATAAGCCAGTTAAGTGGTTTGTTAAGGAGATTTACAACAGTTTATAACACACATGGAATTAGCATTTAGAAAATAAAATGACTGTTGATGTAATAGCCTATATCATGAAAACAATACACATAAATTTTTACAAAGATTTACTTCTTCTAGGAAATGTTATCATTTGTCAACTCATGAACCCCTAACCCACACCTAAGTATTGTGACACCTCACTATAAAAAATATAGGAAATCAATCAGTTCTCCCAATAGCTGAAGATTTACAGCTTGTTAAGTGTAGAGATAAATTTCACAGATTGGTCAGACGAGACGGTTAGAAGATGGCCCCACCTATAGGATAAGAGATCCTATATATAGATAAGAAGAGGTAGGCAAGAGAGTTTCAAGATAGTCTTAGAGTTAGTTCCCAATCGAAAGTTTATGGATTTCATTAACCTTATCTTAACCATACATACTTCATGTCAGCTTTGTCTGCAAGTAATTCTGTACATCAAAACAAGTTTAAATTTATTATTTATTTTTGTCAGATTACCATCCTCGCTAGGTAGAATGCCTCGCTGCCAACAATGATCCGGATTATTTTCGGCAGGAAATGAGAGTGGAGATATAATAAAGAAATGCATAGAGATATCGCGTATATCCAGTAATATAACAGAAATATATCAGATATGCAACCATAAACACAGAGATACAGTAATACACAATTTCTATTAATGAAAGAAATGTACAGAGACTGTAAAAATACAGAGTGAAAGACTCGCTAGAA